>JAJMKZ010000309.1:0-55350 GCA_030564005.1 Ruyongia tratensis | reverse complement strand
TTGCTGTATGTTTTAATAGTGATGTTTCTTTCTTTTTGCTATTTTGGCTTTGTTATATTATTTTTTTGTTTATCTGTTCATAATTATAAAAACAACTCAACCAACAATAGAAAAAACATTTATAAAAATGAAGTGAAGTGTTCAATAATGTTCATTAGATTATATTACACATATATTAGTTAATATTCAAGCTGAAAATAGCATCATCAACATTATTTTTTTTTTTTGCTTTGTTGTTAACAAGAATTACTAACATGCTTATATTTATTTATAGTGCTTCATACCCACAAACTGTTGCTGCTGGTTCTCTAAACGGTTATCCAGGTAACTTAAGTCAAGCTCAACAAACTGCTTTAGACCAACTACGTGAACAATTAACCACTGCTGGTTTTGAATTACGTTTAGATGATGCAAGTCTTTTACGTTTCTTAAGAGCTCGTAAATTTAATGTTGCTTTAGCTAAACAAATGTTTGAAGAACATGAAGCTTGGAGAAAAAGTTTTGGTGTTGATACAATCTTTGAAGATTTCCATTATGATGAAAAGCCAATCGTTGCTAAATATTATCCTCAATATTATCATAAGACTGATATTGATGGTCGTCCAGTTTATATTGAAGAATTAGGTTCTGTTAATTTAACTGAAATGTATAAAATTACTACTCAAGAACGTATGTTAAAGAATTTAGTTTGGGAATATGAATCTTTTGTTAGATTTAGATTACCAGCTTGCTCAAGAAAGGCTGGTTGTTTAATTGAAACATCTTGTACTATATTAGATTTAAAAGGTATTTCTATAAGTTCAGCTTATCAAGTTTTATCATATGTTAAAGAAGCTTCATATATTGGTCAAAACCATTATCCAGAAAGAATGGGTAAATTCTACTTAATCAATGCTCCATTTGGTTTCTCAACTGCTTTCCGTTTATTTAAACCATTCTTAGATCCTGTTACTGTTTCAAAAATTTTCATTTTAGGTTCATCATATCAAAAAGATTTATTAAAACAAATTCCAGCTGAAAACTTACCAGTTAAATTCGGTGGTAAATCAGAAGTTGATGAAGCTCAAGGTGGTTTATTATTATCAGATGTTGGTCCATGGAGAGATCCTCAATACATTGGTCCAGAAGGTGAAGCTCCAAAAGCCTTCTCTTTAGATTAAATGTCATAAATAAATTAAATTTTAGAAACTCCCTTTATATAAACATTATACCATTTTCTATCTCTTTTCCCATACATTTACAGCCTACTACAACCATATACTAACTAACTATTATTATTATTATTATCATTATTACGATTATTACAATTATTCAAATTATTACAATTATTATTGTTATTATTGTTATTATTATTATTATTATTATTATTATTATTACACAATCTGTTTTTCCCCTTGGTTATTGAGATAATTGAGATATTCTTTCTTTTTAAACTTTTATATTACTTTTTCAGGTTATGTAGCTTTTACAAAAAAAATTTAACGGACAACAAAAAAAGAAAGTAAAGTTAATAACATACAAAAATATATCAATTTCCACTTATCAACTTTCTCAATTTAGGTTGGTTAACTATAGTACAAGTGTTACAATGCCTCACAATCTGAATCTTAAATCTGTGAGGTCTCTTATGGTCTCTCAGAGAGGTCTTTTTCAGGATTCTTTAAGCTGGTGTGCTGTTAATTCAAATCTGTTAATAGAGCAGATGCAATCTGTCTCATCACAATTGAAGTTTAAAACTAATGTTATAAAAATTGATAGATCAGGGAAACTAATAGCGGTGATCAATGATGGAAATAAGACTAATGTTGTTGACAAAGTTTTGATAAATTCACTTCATTCTTGCCATATTAAAATTTTATCAAATAACATTATAGTGATAACTCCATATTTCAACTTCACTAATGACATAAATTCAAAGAAAACAGTTACAGCACCATCATTCTTAATGAAACCTTCAAGTACATACATATATTCGTCTTTTATCTCTCAATTATTATTATGGTCGAATTTAAGACCGAGTGGTGTCTTCAACAAAAGATTACAATCAAAACTAAATATTAAGTTGAACTCAAATGACCCTCAAATTATATTGGTATGCAATTGTAAAATATTTGGACCTCTATCAATGCCAAAATCAACAAAACATTATAATCTTTCAAGTTTAGCTAATTCTTCAGAAGTTCTAAATGGTCCAAAAGTTTCATTATTTAATTCAAATACAAATGAAGGTTGGTTTCAAGCAATGGTTATGTTAAGATCGGATGGTATTTTATTATTTTTAAATGAATCTGATGGTTCTTTAATATATTCAATAGATGTCAAACTTTTGTTAAGACATGAGATTAGTGAAATTCATAATTCAATCTTTGAATCTTCAAATTATTTACAAATTGGTTTAAATAAAGAAATGAGATCAAAAATTGGTATTGAAATGTCATTATGCTCAACTTTGAGTCATGATCAATCAAATAATAAAGAAATACAACATATAATTTTAGAATTTCCATATAGAATAGATTTAGAAGATTGGTTTGTTGCTTTAAGTTTTTTCACAATTAGAGAGTATGTTGGAATTGATAATATTATGAATTCCTTGAGAGTTGTTGAAAAATTAGAATTAAGTATATTAGATGCAAACTTTAATGTTAATAATTCAATGATAAATGACTATGATAAAGTTTATGTTGAAATTCAAGTTTGGAATCATCCAACTTGCCGTACAGCTATTGTTGATTCAAAAGATGCATTTTTCAGAGAAAGTTTTGATTTAGAATTGAATATTTTAACAAAATCAGTAACAATATTAGTAAAGGGTACAAATAATTCATATTATGATCCTTCAGACGATTTTATTCTTGGGAAATTAAGTTTGACTAATGATCAAATTAATGAAGAACAACTCCAAGATGCAAGAATACAAATATATTCAAGTGATGGGAAAGATATAATTGGTAAAATATGTTTAAGTTTTAAGTTATCAAAAAATTATATTTTATCACCAGATAATTTTAATAACTTTGAAAAAATGATTTTACAAATTGAATATAGAGAGTTATTAAGATATTTATTATCAAATGTTTCATCGATAAAATCACATCACTATAGAAATAATAATAATGAATCAATTACAACTGCTAGAATATCATATGATTCAAATATTTTGGAATCAATTTCAGTTATTTTAATGGATATTTTCCAATCTTTAAAAGTTGAAGATAAATGGTTTGAAACTTTAATTGAAGAAGAAATTAATAAGATGGGTGTTTCATTTAAAGGCAAAAAGGATAAGAACCTTTATAACTCATTATTCAGAGGTAACAGCTTTCTAACAAAATCTTTAGAACTTTATAATTTAAGAATTGGTCAAGAGTATTTGGAAAAAGTTATTGGTAATGAGTTCTTAACAAATCTTATCTCAAAGAATGAATCAATGGAAATTGATCCAATCAGAATTTATGAAAAAGATCCTGAAAAGAAACAAAAAATTATTGATGATAATTTTAAAATTTTATCAGAATATTTGGAAGAAATTTGGAATAAAATTTATTCAACATCGAATGATTTACCTGAACAAATGAAAAGATTGTTTTCAATAATTAGAAAAAAGATAGAACTTTATACAAATGATTCAAACGTTACACTAAACTGTATTTCAGGATTTTTGTTTTTAAGATTCTTTTGTCCAGTTATATTAAATCCAAAATTATTTTTTTTAACAAAAGATCATCAAACTGGTGATATCAAAAGATCATTAACTTTAATTTCAAAAATTTTATTAAATTTTTCCAATAGAAATTTATTTGGTACAAAAGAGCCTTATTTATCAAAATTAAATGAAACATTTATTAAGAAGCATGAAACTGAATTGTTAGATTATCTTGATAGGGTTACTGGTAAGAAACTAGATTTTACATCAAAGATTTTCAAATTAAGTTCTTCTTTTGAAAGACCAGAATTAATGTTATTAAGTCCAAATGTTGCAAATACTGTTGAAAGTAGTAATATTTTGAAAGAACTTCCAACAAATCCATTTTTAGTTGATAAATATTTAAGAATGGATCAATTGGTCGATTTATTGATTTGTGCTTCTAATAATAAAGGTGATGATTACAACAATAAAGAAAAGTCTAAGGAAGAGATAATTGATTATTATGGAATTCAAACTATCTCAGAAGAAACCGATAACAGTGAAAACAATGATATCCAATCTTCTCAGAGTAACAGTGATAGCTTTAATGAACTTTACAAAATAGGATCATTGGAATTTGAAAAAATTATATTGAAAGATGATACAAGTGAATCAAATGATCAGTTTGGCTCAGAAGGTTTTATCAAGAATTTATTAAGTACTGATGAAAATGAAAATGTTGATAAAGTATTTGAATATATCAACTCTGGTAGTTCTTTAAAAGATTTAATAAGTGAAGCTAAAAGAATTTCAAGTAAGAGACATAGACTATTGGTAAAATTATCATTACCTGAAACAATGGATGATTTGAAAAACGTTGAAAAATATGCTGATAGTTTAGTTAAACATACAACTTTAGATATCTCAACCAAAGAATTATATTTTTCACCTGGTATAGTGAAGCATGATCAATCATTGGAATCAATAAAATTGAAATTTTCCACAAAATTAGATCAGACAATTACTGATGATTCTGTTACTTCAAGTTTTGATATTAGTACGTCTAATTTAAATATCAATGGCAATAATATCCCAAAATCATCAAGTAAAATAAGTAGAATGATTAAATCTGCTAGTATAAACACATTATCATCTTTTAACATCAATTCTTCATCCAATCACAATTCTAGCAAAAGCAAAAGTAATGACTATCAAATCAAAAGAGCTGAAACTCAATCACGTATGCCAAATCCAGTATCACCTATAGAAGAACTTCCAAAGACAAGTGATTCATTAGACCAGAAAAAATCAAGTTTAAAAAGATGGTTCAAGAAGCGTTAATTTTTTAATTTCTAGATTCTATTATCTTTAAGTACCCATTTGTTTTTTTTTATATTGACAATTAGTTTATCTTAGTTTTTTGTATTTATATAATTTGATTTTTTGCTCATAATGTTTTTTAATTTTATAATTATAATTAACTATTGGAGTTTTTTAGAAGAAGTTTGCTTTCTGTTGGTGTTTTTATAGTTATGAAATGATATTTTTACTTTTACTGTTTTTTAAAAGCTACATGTAGTAAATAAATAATTGATTATTTTAATTAATATTATACAAAAATATTTTATAAAACATGGAACCCCCAGAGATGAAATAACCACGCACTGATCGCATTTTAACGACCTAAATTTAAAGATGAACTAAAAATAGAATTCATATTTGAAATCTGATCATTAATATTTGGGAATTGCTGATAACCACCTTGAGCTTGAGCTTGTTTATTGAGAGCATCTAGTTTAGAACTGAAACTTGTACTTATTTGTGGATAGTTATCGCCGTTGTAAACGTTTGCATCTTGTTGAACTGGGATATTACCATCTTTAATATTTTGCGTTTCAGTATTTTCTTTATTGTTAGCACCATATTGATCACCAAGTGTTGGCCATGCCCTTGATAAGAAAGATGGGAAATTAGCGCCTTTGTAACCAGAAGCATCAGAATCTGTGACAAATGAGAGTAAACTTGCAGTATCGAAATCAGTACCAGCTGTACTACCATCACCACCATATTGACTTCCACCATAGTTGAGGGCATTTTTATTTTGTTTGAATTTCTTTTGTTGTCTTGATAATTGAACTGATGATAATTGTAAATTGTCTAATGGACCTTCAACTAAACAACCTTTTTCCCTGTAATGTAGTAATAATTGATTCCATAAATTATTAGCAGCTAAAGCTCTTGGGTTACCTAAGATAATAATACCATATTTAGCTCTGGTTAAAGCAACATTCAAACGTCTTGGATCACTCAGGAAACCAATGTTATGACGATCATTAGCTCTAACACAACTTAAAATAATATAATCCTTTTCACGACCTTGGAAAGAATCAACAGAAGTAACTTCAACGTCAAGATATTTTTGTTTATCAGCTAAAGAACCATGTAATTCCATATACTGAACAATAAAAGCTCTTTGACCTTCATATGGAGTAATAACACCAATTTGATCAGGAGTAATACCATCTTTAAATAAACGTGAAATAATACGTTCACAGTTCATAGCTTCAGTTCTATTTAAATAGGAAGTACCAGTTGGAGCAATTTCTTCTCTACCAAAATTAGCCCAGAACATCATTGGAGTTTCAGCAACTGGCCATGGGAAATTGGATATTTTTATTTTTCTATCTTCTTTAGAAACACCATTTTGTAATGAACCATCATAGAACATATTACTTGGGAATTCACTTAAAGCTGGATGCATACGATATTGAACTTCTAATCTGATTGGAACATGACCTAAAACGACTAATCTTTCAAATAATGATTGCTTTAAACCAGCTTCACCAGCTCTCTTTTCCATAATAACAGGACCTAATTGTTTATGATCACCAACTAAAATAACATGCTTAGCACCATTGGCAATTGGAATCAAACATTCAGGTTCAGAAGCTTGAGTAGATTCATCAATTAAGACAGTTCTGAAATCTAACAGTTGTTTTAATCTTCTATCACCAGCACCAACACAAGTAGCACAAATGATATCAGCTCTTTTTAAGATCAAGTTTTCTTTCTTTCTTAATAATTGGAAATATCTCTTATCATCTTCTTCGCTCAATTCACCCAATTCATTTCTTAAAGTGATTAATTTCTTTAATTCACCTTTTGCAGTCTTATTAACAATATTACTTAATGATAAATGTTCAACTTGACTTTCAACATCTTCTCTTGATTTGGCAGTAAATCTAACAACATTTAAACCTAAAGAAATTAATTTACTAGCTAAATGATCAACAGCAATATTCGAAGGAGCACAAACCAAGATACGTTCAGAATTAATTTTGGATAAATGATAGATAATAGTTGCAGAAGTAACAGTTTTACCAGTACCTGGAGGACCTTGAATTAAACTTAAAGGTCTTTGAAAAACTCTTTTAATAGCACTAATTTGAGAACTATTCAAATCTGAAAAACCTGGAATAGAGAAAACTTTTGGCAGTTCAATATCAAATTCAACATTATCAATTTCATGACCTAATAAAATGTGGTATAAATAGCCACTAACACTTGTATTATCAACAGCAAAATCCCTCATAGCATTTTGCATTCTTTCATAAGAAGTACCTTTCCAAACAAATTCAGCAGTAAACCCAGTTGTACAATCAGTTGGAACATCATTAAGTCTACCAGCTAATTCTAAAACAAATTCTTGATTATGAGCTTTGGGGACTCTTAAAATATAACCTTTTGCTTGCCATTCTTCATTATCAGGAGATTTATAATGCAAAATCATTTCATCACCAACAGCAACTTTTAAACCAGTTTCATAAGTTGATAAATTAAAAGAAGCTAAATGTTTATTATTTAAACCCATTGACCATTTAACAGAGATATGATTTAAACCTTGAGATTCTTTTAATTGTTTATCATAATCAGCTTCAATTTTAACTAAAGGACCAAAAGATCTTTGATATTCATAAGCATCTTGATATCTCATTAAAATTGGAACAACTTCAACTTCATCATCTTCTTCTTCAGGTTTTTCAACATCATTGATTGTTGCATCTTTATTTAACCTCCATTTGGCTTCTAATTTACTTATTTGAGAATAGGAGACAACTCTTGCATTAATTGATTCTTCTTCATTTGGAACAGAAGCAACCCAAGGTAATAATTGACGATCTTCAATAAGTGCAGTCCATTCATTTGTATCCCATCTTGGATCTTTCGTTTGAGAACAAGGAATACGACATAAAATAATAATAATTGTTTCAGATTTAGCAGATACAAAACCTAAATTAAAGATATTTGTACTACCACAATTATAACATTCTAAAGTTGTATCACCAAAATCTGAATCAGCATGTAATGAAACAACATTATGTTTTGACATAACAAGATGTGAAACAATATGTGAACTATTATTATGAGTCTTTGAATTACAAAACCATTTATCACAAGTATTACATTTAACACAACTTGTTGGACTATGAATACCGCAATATGAACAAGCATGTTCAGGTAATTCGAGTTCATATTCTTCTTCTTCATAATCATCACCATCACCTTCTATGTCTTCTTCTTCAGTATCAGAACCTAATTTATCGGTATTGTTATCATCATATTCTTCACCATTGACAGTTCCAGCATCACTAGTTTCAGCATCACTAGCAAATTCATCAATTGTTGAAGCAACATCTTGATAATCACCTCTAAAAGATAAATTTGAACTTAAATCATCACCAGGTAATGGAATTGAATCACGGTTGGAATTTGAACCATTAGAGAATAAAAGACTTGGATCCATTTCTTGTTTTTATTATAAGATATCTATTGAAACTTCCTTTTTTAGTTGAAAAAGCTTTATTTTGAGTATCTGTTTTATACCTTCTCTTTCAATGAGCTTTTTAGTTTTCTTGATTTAAAAAAAAAATAAAAAAATTAGAGATGGTAAAATTAACTTTTTTTTCTTGATTTTGTTTGAGAGAGGAGGGGAATATAAATCAGTTATCCTATATGCTAACTTAAATTATCATTTGCAAATACCAAATAACAATAATAATTCCATACAATTCTATCAAAGAAAATATAATAATTAAAATTTTTTTATAGTAGTAATCTTTGAGAAACAATTTTTTTTTTTTTTTTTGACGCTTTGTATTTTTTTGTTGAAGTTTTTTTTTCTAAGTTATCCGGAAATATTTTTGATGACAGATTTTTAAGATTTTTGGTGTCCAGATGTCACATGATATTTCAATTAATGATATAGATTAACAATTGATTAATCGATATTATTTAATAGTAGTATAAGGGGAATCTACAAGTTATAAATAGCTTTAAACGCCTTTAATAAATATAGATTTTAAGTTTTTTAAAAAGAACATGAAAATGAAAATCAGAATGCAAATATGAAAATAGGAAATAGGAAATAGGAAATAACATGAATAAAAAGTAATGCAATAAAACGTTAAATAAATAAATAGTAAACCTAAAAAAAGGGTTTTCTTTTTTTTTTATAAAACCAACAGTAATGAAATAGATAATAATGCACTTGCAATAATAGCTTTTGAGCCATTACTGGTAAAAGTATTTTGGTAAAAGATTGAAAATGAACCACTTGATTCAGTAACTGTAGCAGTTGTTGATGAACCAGATGAGGATGAAGAAGAATCTGAAGATTCATCTAATGAACCATCAGTATCAGAGTTTGATTTAGTGGTTGTGGTAGTACTTTCTGAAGAAGTAGTATTAGTATTAGTATTAGAGGATGAAGATGAAGTTGAAGAACTAATAGCATTATTTGAAGAACTGTTATTGGATGAAGTTGAACCAGTTGTAAAAGAAGTTGTAAGAGTTGATGATCTCTTTGATCTAAATGAAGAAGCACTTGATGAATAAACAGTGGTTGATGAAGAAGCATTATTTGAGGTTGAAGTGTAATCATCACCATCATCATCATCATCATCATCATTATCACCATCATCGATTGTACCACCATTAACTAAAATAGCAAATTCTTTTTCAGCAGTTTCAATTCTACCATTAATTTCACCATCAACAGCTTCAATTGAAGTCCAAGAACCAGAATCATCAGTATATTTATATTCAGAACCAGTTGAATAATCAGTGACAACAACTTTTGAAACGTACATTGAGAAAGGAGCTTGAGAATAATCAGTTTCACCACCAGCCCATTCAATAGTACCAGCAGAATTTGAAGGATCACCACCAGCCCACAGACCAATCATGATATACATAGGGCTTTGAGGATAACCTGAAGAAGAAGTATTAGAAAGAGTTCTAACAACTTCACCATCTATATACCAAGTTAATTTTTCCATTGTCCAATCAATGGTATAATTATGCCATTCAGTTTGAGGACTACTAACAGTATGATATTCACCTCTATCATAAGTAGTTGTATTACCTTTTGAGAAATAATTAGTTTGAACTTGAGTAGTATCACCACCTAACCATTCTAAATCAACTTCATCTAAATCATCAGATTGTAAATAGAATGAAGAAACAATACCAGTACCATTAGCAGCTTTTAAATAAACTTCCAGTTTACCATACATGATATAAAAATCTGATTTAACAGCAGGATTATCATATCTTTTAGCTAAAGTAAATTCAACACCATCATCAGAATAAGAGATTTGATCGGTTGAAGTGACACCACTAAACCAAGAAGATTCTTCAGTGAAATCTTCTGAGAATGAAGTAGCTAAAGCTTTATCTGGGGAACAACCAGATGTACTTAAAGGATTACAACTTGTAGCAGAACTTGAAGTTGTAGCTAAAGTAGTTGCAGATAACACTGATAAAAGCAGCAGAAGACTTGATGGGTTAAACATTTGTGTGAATATTAATATTGATATTAATAGAATAATAAAATAGACACGTAAAAAAGAACTTTTGTTTTTTTTTTGAATAACAAGTATAAAATATAGCTTAAAAGTTAGAAAAAAAAAAAATGAGTATTAATTAATTAATTAAATAATTAATTGAGATTCAACAAAAATATCTTGTTAAATTTAAATATGAAAATAAAAAGGAATATGAAATAAGAACCACAAAGATATGATTGATTGACAATAATGAAGGGAGATGCCACAAAACAAAGATCAAAATAGTAGCAGAGACATATCTATTTATATAAACCAAAATCAGAAAATCCCAAATTATCCATCCACAAAGAAAAAAGAGGCTAGCTATTTCTATTTCTATTTTTATTTCTATTTTTAGAATTGGGCTTTGTGAAATTTTTAAAAATAGAAAAAAAGATTTGCTGCGACCTCAAAATCTCAGAGACAAAAAAACAGTGTAAAATCTGCCAGAAAGCATTGAAACAGTGAGAATTTTGTTTGTATTAAAGCCTTGTTTGCTGCTCTGTTGTTCTTAAAATAGATAGACCTGTGCCTCTCTTCATCCTTCATCGGTACTCCCTACAACATGTCACCTGTGTCACCAGTCTCTTATCTTTCCTCTATCTTTCCACCTGCTTTTTTTTTATGTCAAGTCAAACAATAGAATTTTAAGCGAGAAATAATATGTAAACTATAATAATAATAGTACTAAAAAGTTATGCTACAAAATCTGTCCTTGAACTAGGGCTATAATCCAACTCTATTAATCTATCAATTAAATAGTTGGTCTCATATGTCTATATATAGCTAGCCTTCAATTGAAAAAAATATATCATTAGAATCTCATGAAATTTAAAATAGTCAACACAAAAATGACACAAAAAGATTAATTTTAATTTCAAATTAAACTATCCCCCCTCCCCCAAAAAGAAAAAAAAAAAAAAAGATCAAGAGAGATAGTATACAAATGAATAATCTAGTTGATCTATTGGTCAAGCTAATTTACACTATCAGGTGTCTAAAATTGATTCCATGATCATGAACTCTCAAAATAATTATAATAATAATGGAACAATACTAGATTACTATATCAATGCAAATAATGGTACTTCTTTCTTTCATATATTTGATTTTTTAAACACTTCAAGATCTGGTTCTGCTCAAAGTTCTTCTGGTATTTCATTTCAAACTCTTATATCTTCATTAATGGTTTCTTTAATCTTTTGTATCTTTCAATTAACAATTTTTAGTTTATTACGTTGCAAAATTAAAAATATTTATCAACCAAATTGTTATTACATTAATGATGAATCAAAAATAAATCTGTTAGATGATGGGTTCTTTTCTTGGATTATACCAACTATAATGAGTCCAATTGAAGATTATTTATCTATTGGATTAGATGCTTATTTCTTTATAAGATTTCTTGTCCTATTATTAGTCATGTTTACAGTTTTAGCAATTGGAAATTTACCTATTTTATTACCTGTTAATTATTTATCTGGTTATAATAATTATTCAACTTATGATTTAATTCAATTTACAAATGGTACAATTCCACAACAAGTTTATGGATTAGATAAATTTTCTTTATCAAATTTAGCTCCAAAATTTACAAGAAGACAAAGTATTCATTTAACAATGGCAATTTTAACAATAATTTTATTTCATATAATTATAATCATTGAATTAAAAAGATTTATTAGAATTAAAAACAATTATCTTTTACAAAAATCAAAACAAAAACCAAAATATTCTGCTAGAAATCATTCAAATACAATTTTAATTGATAATATTCCAATTAAATATTTAGATAAAAAGATGTTGATTAAATTATTTCAAAAAATTTGTGGTCAAAATAGAATTAAAAATATTTGGTTTGTTTATAATTATAAAGATTTAAAAGATTTATTTAAAAAAAATATTGATTATATTGATAAAATGGAATCATTATCAACTAATATTATTTTACAAAAATTTTTTAATAATTTAGATAAATCTTTAAAATTAAATAATAATAATCCAACAAATTCAATAAATATTAATAATGAAACTTATACAACAAACATAACAAATTTATCAATTTATAAAAGAAATTCTTTATTAAATAAATTAAGACAATTATGTTATTTAAAGATTAAATTCTATTATAATTTTTTACCAATTATTAAATTTGATAATAAATTTGAAATTTTAAAAAAAACAACTGATGATTTTGTTTATAATAGAAATTTAATGCAACAACAAAGAGCAATGTTAATTGCAAGAGAAAGAAGTCCATTAAATGATAGAAAATATAATAAAGTTTTTATTCAATTTGATGATATTTTACATGCTCATATGTTAAATCAAATTCAAATTTCTGATAAAATTAATCATCTTGATAATACTTTAATCTATGTTAATCCAAAAGATATTATTTGGAAAAATTTATCAGCTCAAAGTAATTTATTTGTTTATATTAGAAAATTATTTTCAATCTTATTAAGTTGTTTAGTAATTATTGGTTGGGTTATTCCTGTTGCATTTGTTGGTTTAATTTCTCAATTACCTTATTTAACTTCTTTAATACCTTTTTTAAGTTGGTTAAACAGATTACCTGAATATATAACTGATGTTATTTCAAATATATTTTCAGTTATTTTATTAATGACATTAACAGAAACAGTTCCATTTATATTTAGAGGTTTAAGTGTTTTGAAATGTCTGAAAACTGGTGCTCAAGTTGAAATTGATGTTCAAAAATGGATGTTTACATTCTTATTTATTCATATATTTATGGTTGTTACAATATCTTCTGGTGTAACAGTTATTTTAGAAAGTTTAGTTAGTAATCCAGTTTCAATACCAAATATTTTAGCAAATAATTTACCAAAATGTTCAAATTTTTTCTTTTCATATATGATTATTAGAGGTTTTTCATATTTTGGTAATAATTTATTACAAGTTATACCATTATTTAAATCAACAATTATTTATCCATTCATTGATTTTACACCAAGAAGAAAATTTAAAAGATTAGCAATGTTACCAGCTTATAAATGGGGTTCAATTTATGCAACTTTTTCAGTTTTAGGTTCAATTGGTTTAATTTATTGTGTTATTTCACCATTAATATTAATTTTTTGTATTATTTCATTTTCATTAATTTTAATTTCTTTTAAATATACTTTAAGGTATCAATATAGTTTTGATAATATTTCAGAAAATTATGGTAGTTTTTATCCAACTGCAATTTTTCAATTATATTCAGGTATTTATTTTATGGAAATTTGTTTAATTGGAATTTTTGGTCTTTCAAGAGATGAATATGGTTATGTTAATTGTCTTTATCATGCATTATTTACAATTGGTTTATTAATTTTAACAATATTTGGTCATGTTAAAATTAAAAAAATGTTTAGAAAATTATTAATGATTAATTTACCATTAACAGTTTATGAACCAAATATTATAAATGTTCAAAAAGTTGTACAAGAGAATAATAAAAATATAAGACCTTCTTCAACACCAGCAGCAATTCAATCAGAAACAATAATAACAAGTAATAATTCAGAAAGAAATTCTTTAACATCATCAATTAATAATGTAACTATTGCAACTACAACAACTCGTGCAACAGCTTTAAATATTGAAAATATTTATAATGATACATTTCATCATGAATGTTTTCAACATACAAATAATATCGTTTGGATACCAAAAGATAATTTTAATATTTCAAATGAAGAATTAATGAAATTAAAAGAATTAGGAATATTCACAAGTAATGAATGTTGTAGTTTGACAGATAATGGAGAATTAATTTTACATAATTGTCCACCAGATTATATTGATTCTAATTAATAAAAATTTTTATAGATACTAGAATAAATAATATTAAAAAATTCATTCATAAATAATAATAATAAAAATCTATCTAACTAATAATAAACGAATTGAAAACAAAAGATAGAAAATTATAAATCTAATTCTGATAAATTTGAATCAATTGCAACACCAGTTGATGAACTTGTTGCATTACTTGTAATTATACTTGTAGCATCATCAACAACAGGTTCTCTAACATTTTTTCTTCTTGGCCACATACTTGGTAATCTAATAACTTGAAATCTTGGTTCTGCACATCTTTCAATAAACCATCTCTTTAATTGTGATTCAATTAAAGAACTAATTTTTGGAATATTTTCTAATTTTGATCTTGCACCAATTAATGATTTAATATTAAAATTTAATCTAAAATCAGGTGCAAATGAAAACATTAAAGCAGTACCTGGACCATTATTATCATTTAATAAATCATCATCTTCACTTATTGAGATTAAACTAACTGTTAAACAACCACTAAATCTAACAATTGAAACACTTAATCTAATTGGTAAAATAGCTGTTAAAGGTTTTGGTCTATTTAATAATAAATTTGTTTCAATACCTAAAGTTAAAGTATCTGATAAATCAACATCAATTTTAGCTTGTAAATTATTAACATTTAATGGATTTTTTTTAATTCTGCAATTTGAAAAAATTGGATAATCATCACCAATGTCTAATTCAGTAATATTAATTTTATCTAAATAATCTGGTAATTCTGCCTTTTCTAAAAAATCATTTAATGAATGAACAATATTATCCGACATTAAAGCTTCAGTTCTAAATTGATTTATTGTTTGAGCAATCAAAACGTTAAACCAATCTAAAGTTTCTGATGAATGAGTTTCAACATTATAATAAGTCTTTTCTAAAATTGAATTAATTAAAGTATTTTGTTGTAAATCATTTGAATCTAAAGAATCAATTAAATTTGAATTATTAATATTTGATTGATCTCTTAAATTATTTTGAATTAAAATTGATGATTTTTTTAAATCTTTTAAATCATTAATATTATTATGATCATTTGATTTTGTTTCACTAAATATAAAATATTTTATAAAAAATATTAAAACTATTATAACACTTAATTGACCTAATAATAAACCTTGAGTAAAAGACCAAGAACTTCCTGATGATTGTAAAGGTATACTTGGATTATTTGTTAACTGTAATTGTAATTGTCTTTGTAAATGATATGGTAAAGCTTTATTTATATACTCATCTAACGTTATTAAAGTTGATTGAGCAATTTCATCTTCCGTTAGACTTGATTTTACTTCAGCAGCACCAACACCAATTGTATGCGACACTATTTCTGATAAAGACTCTATCATTTTGTTCTATATCTATTTCTATCAAATTATTGAGTTTCAATAGGTTTAAATTTTGATTGTTTGATTGTATAATCAATCAATCCAGCATGTTTTTTTTTTTTTTTTTTTTTTTTAAAAAAAAAAAAAAAAAAAAAAGATTTTATCCAATTTTAACTGAAAGCTAAATATTGAATTATTTAGTGTACTTCCCTATAAGATCTTTTATAATAATAATTAATGTAACCAGTATGTACTTTATTAAACCCTGGACATAACCATATGATTTTAATTAAAATTAAATAACGTTAATTAATTCCTCTGGAAATAAAAAAGTAAAATAAAAAAAATAAAAACAGTCACGTGAGCCTATTTCATTACATAACGTCAAATCCGCTTTCTAAAATTCCAAGATGATGCGGTGGCTCAATGGTAGAGCTTTCGACTCCAGTTTTAAGGAATCTTAGTGCAATCGAAGGGTTGCAGGTTCAATTCCTGTCCGTGTCATTCTTATTATTTTTTTTTTTTTTTTCTTGCTATTTTTTACAAAAACTGGTATGGTACATAATATGATTATTATACTAACTGTCTTTTTTTTTTTTTTTACATCAATTAAACATCAACATCACAGTTGTACTTCTTTGGTAATAGTGGTGTTGCTTTAATATTTTGTTCTTTACTATATTCCCAGTTACTAACAAAATTATTTCAGAAGGAAAATTTAAAATTTAAAATTAAAAACTACACAAATGATGATGATTTTTAACAATGAAAAGAAAACTATCATAATTAATAAAATAAAAAAAAAGCTTTATATAAAACCAAAAATAGAGCTAGTACCGAATTATAACTTAAAATAACAAATAACAAAAGAATAGATCTAAGCTAAAGCAGTTAATTTAGTCTTAATAGCATTTGGGTTAGCACCAATGATTTTATCAACAACTTGACCACCTTTATAAAAGATAATGGTTGGCATAGCTGAAACATCTTGCTTTTGAGCAACTGAACTTAAAACATCAACATCAACCTTGTAGAATTTAACACTTGAGAATTGAGCAGCAAATTTTTCTAATAATGGAGCAATCCTATATGAAAATTTATTAGTATATTTGATAAATAAATTTTGTTAAAATAAATAAATAAATAAAAATTATACATACATTTTACAAGGACCACACCAGACAGCAAAGAAGTCGACAACGACTAAAGAGTCTGAAGCAATAGCTTCGTTGAATTGTTGTTCAGTTTCAATAAGAGCGACCATCTTTTTTTAATTATTTTAGAATATTAATTTAAATTTAAACTGAAATAAAAAATTATAGTTAATAAAATCCTTTTAACTTTAATTAAAAAAAAAAAAAAAAAAAAAAAAAAAAAAAAAAAAAAAAAATGGACGATTTGATTTGCTTTTTATATTTTTTTTTTTTAATTTTTTTTCTTTATTTCTAGAAGATTGAAATTACTAATAAAAATTTATAGAGATTGAACCGTTAATATTGATTGACTGTTATTTAATTCTTAAGTTTAGAAAGTGTAATTACTTATTTTAACAGTCATTTTTTCATTGATAACAATATACTATTATTAAATTAAAAAAACTTTAATCATTTTTAATAAAATAATTCACGGTTTTTTGGGTAGCTTTTATTAAGAAAGTGGAAATTTAGAAAATTTCTTTCAATTTCTAGCAAAAAAAAACATTCCAGTCAAAATCGACAATTTGATTACCAATACAGATCTATTACTCACATATTATCTATATCTTCCTCAAAACTTTTCACAGTAGAGTTTTCAACAAAAAAAAAGAATTAATTACAAAAAAGAATAATGAAAGTCACGTGATGAAGCCTTCCTCACGATTTTTTTTTTTTTTTTTTTTCGAGTGGCGAAATTAAATTTAAAAGAATCAACATCTTTCTTTTTATTCTTTTAATACTTTTCGATAATTATATCTAAACAACTAGAATACTCAACAATTACTTCCCTGAAATATCACAAAGCTCTCTCAAAACAATCTTTGCCCAATCCAACAATTATCAATTCACTAGAATTTCGAATTTAAGACCGTGTATCCCAAACCCATAATTAATCAATAAAAAGAATATGTCAACTCCAGCTCGTAGAAGACTAATGAGAGATCTAAAGGTAAGTTAACTTATTATTCTAAATTTAAATTTTTTATTCATTATTATCCAATTTATCTAGATTTATGTTCTCATAGATATTTTTTTTTTTTTTTGGAAACAAATGAATGAAAATATGTCAAATCATCAATGACAGAATTTTAAGTATTAACATTAGACATATTTCAATTTTTTTACAGCGTATCCAACAAGACCCTCCAGATGGTGTCTCTGCTTCTCCATTATCTGATAATGTCATGTCTTGGAATGCTATCATAATTGGTCCTTCTGATACACCTTTTGAAGATGGTACTTTTAGGTTAGTATTAGATTTTGATGAACAATACCCAAATAAACCTCCAAAAGTTAAATTCTTAAGTAAAATGTTTCATCCAAATGTTTATAACAATGGCGATTTATGTCTAGATATCTTACAAAATAGATGGTCTCCAACTTTTGATGTTGCTTCAATTTTAACATCAGTTCAATCACTTTTAAATGATCCAAATACATCTTCCCCTGCAAATGTTGAAGCTGCTAATCTTTATAAAGATCATACTTCTCAATACACAAAAAGAGTTAGAGAAACTGTTGAACAAAGTTGGGCAGATGATTTACTAGATGAAGAAGCAGATGAAGACGATGATGAAGATGAAGATATGGAATCTTGAATAACCCATATTATAATGTTTTTTGTTTATTTGCTATTTAATTATAATGTCACGGCCTCTTTTTTTTTTTTTTTTAAGAATTTAACCAAATCCATCAATATTCACCATTCTTTATTATAATATTATTTAATTCTCATGTCTTCATTAAACCCCTTCCCCCCAAAAAAGAAAAAAATCAATGCACAAATAAAATCTTAGAAGAAAAAAAAGTCATTCACATAAATAGATTATTATATCATGTGTTAATATTCTGTGTTTCTATTGTCATTTATTTTTGCTCAATTTCAACTCTATCTGTCTCTTTTTTTATTGTTATATCAGACTTCTTTGATTATCTTTTGTTTGTGTTTTTTTCATCATTTGTCAGTTTTTTTTTTTCTATAAACTTCATACAATCAAATTCTTTGCATCTTAGAATTTTTTAAATTTCAATTCATAAGTATTATTTTTATTTTATTTTTTATATCAATTTTTTTTTTCAATTATATTTACTCTTACATCATACTTTATAACTCTATGAGTCCATTGTGTTTACTTTTTTAAAAAAAAAAATAATTTTAATGATTGTTCATGTGTTTTAATTTTTTACAAATTTGTAGATTAACTTAAAAACAAAATGCGTTTTTTTTTTATAAGAAACTAATTAAAATTATTTACATATTAATTGGGTCATTCAAGAATTATATTACATTTATCTTAACCATAAATAATACCATCTCTTTTTCTTTGCTTGTTCTTCTTTCTTTGCTAACTCATCTAATCTCTTCTGATCAGCTAAAATTAGAGGACTTTCTGGAATTGAATCTAAACTATCATCACCAATATATTTATCTCTATATAAAGCAATCATCATAATTATAACAGCACCATAAATAATAACTTTTGAAACAGGATCAAATCTTCTAGTTTGCTTTTTATATTCTGCTCTTCTCTTTTCACTAACTTGCATTAGATCAACTTCTGGTAATTTATGAATCTTATCCCATGGTTTTGGTTCAGGTGTTTGAATATAACTTGGTACTTCAAATGGTAAATCTTGTGGAATTTTAGTATTTTCTAAATCTTCTCTTAATCCATAATTACCATAAGAAATGTAATAAGCTAATTTTTTAGCATTTGGAGTCATATTATTCCAATCTTTTTTCATTAATCTATCAATATCTTGTGTAATTTGATCTTTATGAAATGTATTTAAATCTTTGAATTTAGTTGGATTTTCATATATTGGTTTTGGATCAATCTTTTCATAATTTTCACTTGTTGTTAAAAAACCATCAAATATATCTTTAAGACTATTTGTTGCAAATTGAATCTTTTGATTATTAGTTAATGGAGTTTGTGGACGTTTTGGTTGAGTACTTGAATTTGGACTTGTAGTAGGAGCTGAAGTTGGGTTATTTGCACCGGTACTGCTACTAGAGTATAATCGTATCAATGCACCAGTACTACTTAACCTTTGTAATCTTATCATCTTGATCTTAATTAAAAAAAAAAAAATTTCACGCTTCTCTTTAACTTAAAAGGTGTCAACGTCAAAATTTAAAAATTGTTATAGTTATTTTTTTGGGAGCTTTTCAAAAGTGTTCGGATGTTTACTTTGAAGGTTTTATTTATGACTATTATATTAATTTATTCAATCTATATATGAAGCAGTGGTGATTTTCTAGTATCCACTGTGGTTATTATCAGATTCTAATTTTGATAATTCAGAATATGTTTTTGGTGGATACTTAGATTTCAATGGTGATCTCTTAATATTTAAATTAAAACTTTGAGTTTCATTATCAACATTTAAAGGTGAATAATTTCTAGCTTCATTAAACCATGGATGTGCAATTGCTTGATCAA
Organism: Ruyongia tratensis; assembly: GCA_030564005.1. Taxonomy (NCBI): domain Eukaryota; kingdom Fungi; phylum Ascomycota; class Saccharomycetes; order Phaffomycetales; family Wickerhamomycetaceae; genus Ruyongia; species Ruyongia tratensis. The sequence goes on along the minus strand of JAJMKZ010000309.1, from coordinate 35,028 downwards.
TGGTATATCTTTGATCCGGATCAACAACTAGTAACTTTGTAATTAAATCTAAAGCTAAATCACTAACATTATCAAAATATGGTGAATAAAATGCGTATTTACCTTGTAAAATTTGTTCTCTCATTGATGGTGGACCTAATTCATCACTAAAAGGTGGGAAACCAACTAAACAAACGTATAACAAAACACCAGAAGACCAAAGGTCAATATTTTTAGAATATTTTCTATTGCCATTAACATTTTGAATTAAAACTTCAGGTGCAACATATGCAGGTGTACCACAAAGTGTATTTGTAAAGTTTAATTCACCAATAAATTTTGCTAACCCAAAATCTGCAATTTTAACATTAACATCTAATTCATTTTCATCCCATGGACCTGTTTGAACTTGGTCTGAAGAAGTTTTTGAAACAATGTTTAGTAAAATATTTTCAGGTTTAATATCTCTATGTAAAATATTTTTATCATGAAGATATTTTAAACCTTGAAATAGTTGTTTAAATATAAATTTTGCTTCAATTTCTGATAGTTTTTGCTTTCGAACAATTCTTGTAAATAATTCACCCCCACTTATTTTTTCTAAAATTAAATAAGTTGTTATTGTAAATTTATTAACAGGTTCGGTATAAGCATTAACTAACTTAACAATATTTGGATGTTGAATATTCTTCAAAACTTGTAATTCTTGTTTAAATTTAACAGAACTTTTATTATCATCAATTCTTTGAGGTTTAAAAATTTTAACAGCGTATTCTTTACCTGTTTTTCTATCAATGGCTATTTTAACTTCAGCATAATGACCAGTACCTAATTGCTTACCCAAAATATATTGATCAAAAAAAGACTTTTCACAAACTTCTCTAACACTATGACTCATATTACTATTTAATTTGTTTGAAATATTAATATTAGGATCTTGATTTTCTTTATCATCAAATTCATATTTAAATATAAATGAAGCACTTTTAGCTAAATTAACTTTATCACCACTTTTTAAAATATAAGATTTATTTGATAATTTTGAACCATTTATAAAAGTACCATTTGAACTTGTATCAATAATATTAATATGAATTCTTTGAGAAGTTGAATCATTAATTATAGGTATTAATTCACAATGTTTTGTTGAAATATCAGAACCTTTTAAGACTATATCACATTGTCTACTTCTACCTATGGATGTTTTCTCTTTTAGATGAATCAATATATGATTTGAGCCATTCAAATCATAAAGTTTCCCCACTAGCTGGCTATTCATAACTCTGTCATTGTTGTTATTGGCTACCATGTTTGTATGTGACTTCTTTAGTATTGGCTGCTGGTTCTCTTGATCTGAAAAACCCCTCTTGTTTGTAATATTTATCTCATTCATGATTATGTGTATATATTGATGGTAAATACTTGTGTGTAATGGCTAAACGATGGATGCTATAGCGTGTGATCTGAATACTTTATGTGGCAAACGGGTGGAAGTTTAATGAAACCAGATTAAATTCATTAATTTTTTTTTATTTAAAAAAGACACGAAAATCCAAAAAGTAAACAAAGATACAAAAACATAAAATCACTACAAAACAGTAAATAATTATAGTACGAATACCATTTGAAAACGATTATATAGGCAATACATTATCATACAATTGTTCTAACCAAAGATTGAAGCAAAATAAAGAGTATTTCAGATTATGCGTAAAGAAACTTCCTATAACAGCATCTCTGTGAATTTCATACTCGCCAAACTTCCTAATGGGGACATGTAAATCCTTAAATTACCAAACACGGAAATAATTTAGCGCCAAAATATAAACAAACAAAAATACAAAGAAAAAGACTCAAAAAGATCTGAGCCTTTCAAACGACCTTAAATATAGATAAAGTTCCAGGCAGTTATAAACCTCCTGCTCACCAGGATGCTCAACAAGCATATATCAAGGCCCATGCAGGATCATTGCAACCATTTATATTACCATGACAAATGGACACATGTTTCAATGCAGCCTAAAAAACGTACCTTTCTAAAGCTAGCTGCATCTTGTAACAATAGAAGATCTCATATGAAGAGTTATGGTTTTTTTATAATAATATCTTTTACAATGCTTCTAACCATTTATACACTTCTCACTTCATTTGGGTCTAATATATCTTCAAATTCAACAGTTTCTGGCTTAAATGATGTTTCTTATATGCTGTCATCTGATTCTAAATCGTATTTAGAGTCCTCAAAATCAAGACATGATAATTTTATTGACTATGTTAACGAGTATGATGATGATGATTTAAGAACAAGATTGTCTTTGAAATTTCCTTATGATAGAACTTCAACGATTCCAAAGATCATTTGGCAAACTTGGAAAAATTCTTACGTTGATATTAAAAACAACAAATCAAATGATAAAAATTTAATTAAACTAATAAATACTTGGCTTAATGAAAAAGATTATTCATATAATTTAATTAGTGATGATCAAATAGAAGATTTTATACTGAAATATTATTCAGATTTTGAGGAAATAATAAAAACTTGGTATCTATTACCAAAGAAGATATTGAAATTGGACTTTTTAAGATATTTAATTCTTTTTGCAAAAGGTGGTTTTTACTCAGACATCGATACAATGAATTTAAAACCGTTAGATTCATGGATTGGTAATGATAATGATGGATACTTATTCAATGAATATTTCCCTCAGTTATTATCATCTAATATTAATGCTGATATTGGATTTGTTATCGGTATTGAAGGTGATTATGATAGACCTGATTGGCGTTTTAGAATTTCAAGAAGGGTTCAATTTTGTCAATGGACAATGAAATCAAGAGTAGGTCATCCAATATTAAGAGAATTAATTTATTCAATTGTTGATTTAACTCTAAATCATTATGATGAAAGATTACAACACGTTAAAATCGGTCCCTCATTTCTGTATTTAGATTCAATTTATACTGTTTTAGAATGGACAGGTCCAGCAAGATTTACTGATGTATTTTATAATCATATCAATAAGATATATAGTCTGGATCCAATATATCTAAACAATAATGATAAATCACCAGATATAAAGAACATCGAATTTGATTATTATAATACACCAAGAAATATCATTGATCATGATAGAGGCTGGTATTTTGGATGGACTAATTTCACTAAAATTAACCAACCAATTATTTATGATGATATTTTAATTCTACCAATTAATTCATTTAACTCAAAGAATGAAGAGACTGAATTGAAGAAGATTGATAATAGATTGAATTACATCCAACATGAGTTCAAAGGCTCTTGGAAAGGTTAATAGGCTTTCCTAAGCATATACATACGCAACACACACAGACATTTTTTATTTCACAATATTATTTTATTTTGATGCCAATATTATAATTTTCTAAACACCTATATGATTTTGAAGTTATTAAAAGTTACTAATGTTCTAATACTTGATTTTTGCCTTATTTTTTTTTTTATTTCTCTGTATAATCATACTCCTTTTTCAATTTTACTGTATTAATTTTTTTATGATGTACTACATCTTTAGCCTTTTATATAATAATAAATAATACTACTTTTAAATTTTTATTTTATAAAAGTTATTTACTTGAAATACAGTCTATTTATTTTCATCATCATCATTAGTTTTTGGACTTCTATCAACTTTTAATCCATTTGAATTAACAGCATCAGCCAATAATTGGGGATCATCTTTAAGTAAATTTGGATGCAGATGAACTAATTTTGTCAATTTATCTTCAAATATTTCTAGAGTTTCAACATTATCAGCCTTCTTGATTTTATCAACAATAAATTTCAAATTAATATCTAGATCAGGATCATATTTACCACCTGTTTTTTGATACTGGTTCAGTTCCTTTTGTAATGAAAATTGGCCAACTTTATTGAAATTAATTTTCTCTTTACTATTATCATCAATTTTATAACCAATTTCATTATAATCAATATAGTTATGATGTTGTTCTTTATAATATTCAGTTTTAGCTAATTTTTGATATTCCAATTTTTCTTCCCAATCCATTGAATTCTTTAATAATTTTGCATAAAATGGATCTCTTCTTAATGGATAAAATAATCTATTCATGATCAATTTTTCTAAATAATAATCTTTGTTCTTAATTGATTCATCTAACAGAATATCACGTTCCTTATATCTAAGTAGTGTTGCATCATAACTAAAATAATATTCTCGTAGAATATCATCATTTAACAACAATCTATGGATATTTCTATCTCTAATTAAATTTTTGTCTTCAGTTTCTCTTTCATGTTCCACTATTTGATTGACAATATTTGTCAAGATCCATAATCTAATTTGTGGTAAATAAGAATATTTATCAAAGTCAGTTGTCAAGATTGGTTGAGGTTTATATTCATCTAATAAAATTTTTGTTAGATTATTTGGAATATAAACTAATTCCTTTTCATAAAATGTTAACCTCAATGGCGATAATTCATCAAATGTATAAAAATGAGAATTACGACAATTGTAAACTTTCATCTGTGAATTAATCTCATATCTCTTACTTGGATACATGAATTCATTGACATATCTTTTTGAAAAATCAATTCTTTTGTCTGTAATTGGATCAAAAGGTAATTCTTTTAGTTCTTTATAAAGACCCAAATCCATCTTTTTGATAAGTTCATAATCCTTATTCGTTAAACCTTGTTTGTATAAATCAATTGGGAAATTTGGATCTTTCTTACTGGAAAGTCTTGATGTTTGTGATCTTGATTCAATCTGTAATAATGTCTCATTGTATAGTTGTTCATGAGTTTCAACCATATGAGCTGATGAAAGTGCTAATGCAGTGATATCAATAAATAATCCAGTAGCTGTATCAATAAATCTAGCATCAATATTATTCAAATTATTTCCTCTTGTTCTATGAGTTATCGAATCATTAATATCAAGGAAGTATCTACCATAACCAGTTTCAGGATTTTCAACAATTAAAGAATTGTTGTATCTCATAGCTAACTTAACAAAGTCAAGATATGGCATTTGAACGTCATTATCATCATCCCAAGGAAACAGCAAACCATTATAGTCATAAGATAAAAGATTACCGTGAGCTATCCAACTAATTAAGCCTTCATTGCTAACAAAGTTGAACCAATTCTTTAATAATCTTGACAAAGAAGTTCTTTGGTCTTCTAGTGAAACTTCATTAAAGAATCTCCAATCATGGTGTCCACCATCCCATAACTCAAATGTTGATTCAATTTTAGCTTCATTGAAATATTTCTTTAATTCATGGTCTCTTGTGTTTAAGGAATATTTAACAGACTTTTTAAATTTAATTTCCTGAACATCTATCGGATCTGATAATTTTAAATATTCATTGGGATTGAACTCAAATTGTTTTGGTTCAAGATTTAATCTATATTGATCAAATTTTAGTCTCGAAGGATTTGGTTTAATATTTGCATGTTTTAAAAATGATTTATATTCTTTTAAGCAATCGACAACAGTGTCATTATCATTTGATTTATAAAGGCTTTTGATCATTCCACTTCTTAAAACATTAAAAATTGTTTTATCTTCAGTATCATCATTGGATAGTAAATTCATTGCAACATTTGTAGTATTAGTTATAAAAACTAAAGAATTTGGAACAGGTGCTTCACTGTAAAGATATGATTTTGCTTGAAGGCTTTTAACGTCCGGTTTTGAATGTAATAAATTTTGAATAATTCTAAAACCAGGTTGAAAATCTGATGAATCATCTTTACAAATCTCATATTTTAATTTTCTAAATTCTAAAACTGATGTTTGATTTTCTGCATTTTCTAATTCAGAAGCTGGATCATAAAAAGATGAATGCTTCTTTTCATCCCATTCACCTCCAAATTTTAATTTCATTTCTAATTTATAGTTTTCATCAAACTGTTTAACAACAACAAAATCACAGTTGGGTTTTTGATTATTTGGTAAATTTATATATGGATTTAAAGTAGAGCTTAAATCAACCCAGTCAGACCAACTAAAAGGTAATTTGATATTTGATAAATTCTCTTTATAATCATTACCACTAGATGTTTCAAGTTGTCTTGTAATTTCATTGAAATAAGCAGCATTAGTTAATCTTGGATCATAGTCAAATAATTTCTTCTTATGGTCATCTTTGAGGAGTGCATTGCTAATATTGTAAAGATGGGGCAGTTTTTTTAATCTATCTCTTAGATTTAAATTTTTCCACTCTTGAGGTAATTTAGAGTTTAAAATCTTTTCACTTGAACCAGTGGAAACTATGGCACCAGAATTATCAATGGGTATTTTCTTTGATTCATAAGGTTTTCCTGGTTTTATATTAGAGGTAGCATTGTGTTTGGTAGAGGAGTTGATGTTGTTGAAATTCTTTATTATTTGGAGAGTTACTATTGTTAAAAATACTATTGTAAGAATGGGTATTATTAGTGTTTTTGGCCTTTGCTTAAATCTTATTTTCAGTTGTTTGAGATCCATTTCTTCTCAAGTTCTATTATTCCTGCTTAACTAATGAACCCTATATACTTGGTGCTATATCATTCAACTTAAATCTTTGTTTAAACTCAAGAACAAATCAATAAGCTTAAACCAAATTTTGGGTGAATTTTTTTATTTTGTCAAAATCAAAATCAACAATGAAAAAAAAGATTTATAACGATTTTTTGGAAAATTTTGTATTAGAAGCTGTTCTGGTTAATCTAATGTACACTACTATTTTACCTCTCATTTATAATAATATATTAGTTTACCCTAAGTTTATACTTTTTAATAATCATTAGTCTGATTTAATTCATAAGATTATATTCTGGTGTCAAGGTGTTGTAAGATCACTACAAATTTTGAAATTCTTCATTATACTTATATATATATTTGTGAATATTGGATATATATTAATCAATAGAATCCTGTCTATTGCTAACAAGTTGATCGATATGTGAGTGTTGTTAAATGGTTTATTTCGTTTTCATTTAAAAAAATTGATCTTTATTTACTCAACCTATAATTGACCAAACCATTTCTTACCGACGTAGAAGTTGTAAGCATAAGCATCTTCACCACCTTCAACTTTGAAGGTAATAGTAGAACCTTTCTTAAAGTATAAGAAATCACCAGCTTTTGGAGTGACAGTGGTACCTTCTTCATCACTGACGGTGAAAACACCATTTTCAACTTCTAAAACAATTTTAACTTCATCATATGGATAAGTATAAGTTAATGGTTCACCTGGAATGACTTTGAAAAAACCAGCAGTGATTTGATCGTCCTTTTCAGTTTCTGATGAAAAGATATCACCTAAGTATGAATTGGCAGAGATTTTTGGTGGTAAAATATCGTAAGCTTCAGCTTTGGTCTTTAATGTTAAAGGCATTGTAATAAATATTTATAAGTGTTTAGGGGAAATTGAATAATTTAATTTAGGAAAAAAAATAGGAATATGTCAAAAGAGAGGAAATTTGAGTACTTATATTGTAAATTATAAAATTCAATTGATTATTAGGATAATTCTTTGAAAGATTGTATTGATTTATTTTTATTCATTTGAAAATTATACAAAGTTTTACCATTTTGGGAAATAAAATCCCAGAGTTCATAGAAAGTTATTTAAAAAGATGGGTAGTTTCAATGAAAGCTAAATTCACCAAAGTAATAATCATGAACAGTTAGAGATATATAGGGAATAATAGTAGCCAATTGATCAATTGAGTTATCAGTGTATAACCAATTTTTCAGCAAAGATTTTGCTGTAAATATTTTTTCATGTTAGTTGAAAATATTTCAGTTTGTTATCTTCAACTTATATTAAACATCAGCCTTAAGCTATATAGTAATAATCTGAAACATATTTTGATAACTAATGCACTTTTATAAGTTAAAAATTGCTCTAATTGGTATACTCTACAGCCAGCTTATAAGTTTTTGATAACTATGTATACTAGTGTACTCTTGTTATTATATCTTTTGTTATATAACTCGAGCTTTTAACTTGATAGGATTAGCATTAAACTAAATGTTTTTTCTCAAATAAAAATTAACTAGTCTATCGGTAAGTGTTTTTCTTGTTGATCTAATAAGTAGTAATTCAGGAGTTTATATCAAATATGCTTTGGTAATATCGTAATATCGTAATAATGTAGCATTCAAATCAAAAATGTTGTTAAAATCAAAGAATCGCTGTGAAAAGAAAAAATCGTTTCTCCACAAAATTTATGAAAATTTTTATTTATTATTAATAAATAACAAAAACTACAAAACAATAATAGTATTTCAAGCTTCAAGCTTTTCATGTATAAATAAATTGATGATTATATATCAAATATATTCGAATCAACAATCACAATTGGGAGTAGACTTAAGGATGGAACTAAAATGAAGACGAATAAATGAATATGATTTTTTGGGGGGAATTAAATAATTAAAAAAACTTGATCATTGATCTCTATAGTATTTAAGCAGCATCAGCTGGTCTTAAACCAGTGAAGAAGTTCTTAGCATAAGTACCTGGAGCACCAACAACTTCAAAGGTAACAGTAGTACCCTTTGGGAAGTAGAAAACATCACCTGGTTTAGCTTCAACTTTTTGACCAGTTTCATCACTTAAGTAAAAATGTTCACCAGTGATTTCCATAATGACCTTCATTTCATCATAATCATAATAATATTCTAGAGCAGTACCAGCTTCTTGAACGTAGAAACCACATGAGATCTGTTTGTCAACTGGAGCATCTGAAGTGTAAATATCTTCTAAGAATGAGTTGTTACCTGGAGAAGGAATAGCTTTTGGTTTAACTTCGTAACCTTTTTCTCTTGGAGTGTGCTTTAATGGCATTTTTGATTTAATAAGTGAGATTAATGATTGAGATGAATAAAAAATTTCTATGATGATTTAAAAATAAAATAATTGGAATGAATTTATGGGAATAATATAAGCTTTATATAAATCAATATTTGAGCATCCATGAAGATCTCTATATTTTTGGAGTTTTTCAACCATTACAATACTAAAAGCAAATAATTCCATGGGATAATTGGAATCAATGTACTAAAATTTGAAAATTCCAACCATAAATCAATATATTAATACTATTTTTTACTGTTTTGGTAAATATTACTGATAATTCAATTATCTTCTATCAAAATTCCTGTGTAAAATCTTTTAATCTTCATCCGGACATCAATTAGTATCAGGACAATTTGACCATACTGGGTAATAATAGGAATCCAATCTAGCAAGTGTAGGCTATTTGATTCTATAATGAAATTAATAATGGATGATGGGTACCTATATCTATTGTCAATTGTAAGTTATTGTTCATTAGATTTGATGTTTGACGAATAGAAGGTTCTGCATTCTGTAAATATTTTAGGTCTTTTCAAAAGCATAATACCATTAAATAAGTATGTTAGGGCTCTGTTTAGAGCAAATGTAATATTATAAAAAGTTAATTTCAAATTGAGTGATTTTAAAAAGTTAGTGTTGTTTTTATGGATAATAATTCCAAAAATGTTACTTATTAACATTAGCTTTGAAGTAAATTTAATTGAATAAATTTACCCCAGATTTTTTTTTCTTGGTACTCAAATTTGCCATACAGAAAATAAGGATATTCAAAAAAATATATATATATATATATATTATTCTTTATAATATCAGTATGAAAACCAATATATCTTTCTAATGGTATAAATATTTCAATCAAATTCAAACTTTAAAATTTTTAAATTTTTAATATTTTCAACTTTTTTAATTTTCATGTCTTAATAAATTCTTTAAGAATAATTTCAAAACTCCATATTTTAAAAAACCCATAAACAAATTTGCTCCTTTGGCAAGAATTGAACATTCATAATAATATTTAGGCTAATTGAAATCCATTCATATGAATATTATCACATAAATATTAATATTTCAAGAACAATGATTCCTTTAAATTTTTCTTCAAAAAATATATAAGCGAAAATTACTTTACACATAGTACAATTAAACTACAACAATAGTATAATAAGCACCTTCAACTGTGTTGAGCACCAATTAAAGCATGTTTAGCGGAAACTTTAGTGTCTCAATATTGGAAATCATAGATTATAGCGACTTTGATCATTCTAGTTTGAACTTTGAATGTTAATTAGTCTATATACAGATGAGGTTAGAAATATAGAGAAATTGGTGTTTTTAAATAGTGGGATCGGTATTATTGTCAATTTAATTTCCACAAAAAAATTATATAACCTATAGAAATAGAATTGAATCATTTGGATTACTAGTATATCAAATTTCAAGTGTAGTCGGTTGTCAGCTTCATAATTAATATAAATAATTACATGGTCACTAATCAGTTAATTAGTAATAATGTAGTAATAACACTCATTCAATAATCAATAATCAGTATTAACTATAGCGTAGCCCTTTTCTTTAAAGCATATCACCACTTTTATACAAATTTTTGAGTTAATTTTATGAAAAGCCAGTAGTAGTTAACTATCGTATGAACATATAACTTAAACGCGTATATGGCTTGTATAAATTATAATTCCTAAGACTATAATGAATTCTATTAATAATAAATAATAAGCATTTGACAAACTGTAAGAAAAAAATGTATGTGATGAGGATGCTAATCCTTCATGAGTAACTAACTTTCAAATATAATAAATATATAATGAGATTCTTATAATGATTGTTCTGTATAATTTAAAAATCTTCATTTAATTCTACTTTTTAAACATATAACTGCGCTCTAAAATATCTTTTGCTTGATTTATCTTCATTGCTAAATATGGACTCCCACCTTTATCTGGATGATTTTGAACCATGCAAAGTCTATGTCTCTTTTTTAATAGATCTTTATTTAAATTTACTATATCATTTCCTTGAATATTCAGTATTTGAAGTGCTTCAGCTTCATTCATTGATTTGTTGAAACCACCAGGAAAATTCCTAAATTTTGGATTAATTCTCACACTATTTGTAGTTGATGTTGTCTGATATTTCGTTATTGATATCTTATTTAATCTTGCTATTTGAAGTTTGGTTAGGTTTTTATATTTTGAAGACGCCACTATTAATGATCTTGTCTATACCATTGGATTAGATGTTAGTAACAATAAGCTTAATGGTAACATTGTTAATAGAATCATCACTTACTGTAAGTGCAATTATTGTAACACCAACACCTAAAATTATGGGTAAAACCTTTATGTTTGTAGTTAGTTTCAAAACTCAAAACCGAGAAAAAAAAAAAGGACTAGACTTTAAAGGATCTGATAAACAGTACCAACTTACCATATTTCTTTACTTTAAATTGATATATTGATTGATGATCAGTTCTTAATTAAATCGTTTAAGATGGAAATTTGAATGGTTTTTTTTTTTTTTTTTTTTTTTTTTTTTTTTTTACTTGAAGGCGAAAACCCAAACATTTTGTTTTCAAAAGCTTTTTGTTACAAGTTCAAGTTCATTCTACTAAAATGTTAAAATAATGATGCAGTATTATGATTGATTTTCTTAATGTAAAATGGACTCTCAAAATTTTTAATCTGTTTGATAAAATGCTGTAAAAATGAATTATATGTACTTTTTTTTTTTTTGGTTTTTGAGAAATCCTTTGATTATACCTGTCTGGCATATGAAGAATTTCTTAACTCATCTAATAGTTGCTGCTGTAGCCTTGAATTATCTTCCAATTGGTTATGTATATCTTCATTTACAGGGAAATAAAGACCCTTGTCATCAAATGGATCCTCATCATTGGTTCTTATTCTATCTATTGGTAAAAGCCATTCTTTCATAGAATTACCCATAACTGCTCTCCAATTTGCTGATCTTGTACCTAAATTAAATAAATTACCTAAATCTTTTGAGTTTGGTCTCTTTGAATAACCATAATAACTATCATTGACAATTTCTAAATTATTTCTATATCTGTTGTAATCATAATGTTCAATAGTTGTTAAATTGTTTAATAGAAAATATAATGTTAATCCCAAAAATAAACCAATAGATATTGTTAATGTAAGAGCTAAAACAGCTAACACTAAAACAGTTAAACTTATAAATTCTTTGGTATATGATTCTTCTTTGAAAAATTTATAAACATAATAACCTGTACAGATCAAAACTAATGCTGAAAATTCAAAAGTATTAATTAAGAATTGAACAAAGAATTTTTGATTTTTAAACCCAATACATGAACTAAACCATGGACAATGATGATCCATCTTTAACCAACATTTGTTACAACTTGAACAATGATGACATCTATCAGGTTTCCAAACATTGCATTTATTACAAAATCTAAATTTCCCATTATTCTTTATTGTAAATGATTTATCAACTAAAAATGTTGGAGGGTCTTGTCTATTATTTTCTAAATCATTAAAATTACTATCATCAAGCCTTAGTTCTTCAAAATCCAATGGAGATCCAGGACCAACTCGTATTACTTTAAAATATGTGAGTATACCCATAGCAACAAGATATAGACCTATTATGGATAGTAAAACCCCCGTTATTCCTCCTATTATTGTCAAACAAAATACATAACAAAAGGCATAACAGCTCCAAAGATATAGCCCATTACTTAATACTTTGGGAAATAATGAGGAAAGGTAACAGCAAAACTTTTCTAACCTCACTATAAGAGCCATTGTTATGTAACTTCTCTGTCGTACACTTAAATGGACCTTCTAAACCAATAAATCAATCAATAAATATAAATATGTAAACTTAAAATTAGTGGAATTGTTAACACATTTTCTCAAAATCAAATATTTTTAATTTTAGCGATATTACGTAAGCCATTTTTTTTTTTTTTTTTTTTATATCTCCCGTTTTCATTTTTAAATAATGTTGTTTATAGATTGATCAGTTTCTTCTCCAACTCTCACTATCCTGTGTTATCAACACTGATTCTGATTTAAGCTATCAATTAAAACTCAATTATGTCTTTCAAACCACAAAAAGGTGTTGTTCACGAATACTCTCATAAATTAACTGCTTTTGAGTTTGAAAACTTGAATAATTCAACAAATAATATTGAAGACCCTGAAAATGCAATTATATTTATCCATGGTCTAACTGACGGTTTATTGACTGTTCCATATGTTCCTGAAATTAACAAGAAGTTACCTAAGAACTGGTCCATTTTTCAAATTCTTTTCTATTCTTCATATATTGGTTGGGGTACTAGTTCTTTAGATAGAGATATTAAAGAGATAAGACTTTTAGTTGACTACTTGAAGAAGACTTTAAACAAGAAGAAAATCATCTTATTAGGACATTCTACTGGTACCCAAGATTCAATTCATTATGCTTTAAATGATGGTACCGATGTTGATGGTATCATCTTACAAGCATCTGTTAGTGATAGAGAAGTCATTAATAGAAGTTTCAAAGATGAAAATAAAGATATTGAGGTTTACAATAAAAGAGTTCAAGAAATCATGGAAAAAGAAGGCCCTGAAACAGTCTTACCTAAAGAATATGCTGATTTATTCTTAAGTTCACCAATTTCTGCTTATAGATGGCTATCATTAGCTGCTGTTGGCGGTGATGATGATTATTTCTCAAGTGATTTACCAGATTCTCAATTAGCTAATACTTTTGGAAAATTAAAAGTTCCAACTTTAATTGCTTTCAGTGGTAATGATGAATGTGTTGCTAAAGAAATCAACAAGGAAGAATTAGTTAAACGTTGGGAAAGTTTTATTGATCCGAAATTTAGTTCAAAATTTTCAGGTGTTGTTAAAGGTGCTACACATAATTGTGGCCCAGAATCTGAAGAAGGTGCTGTAGAGATTTTAGGTGATAAAATCTTTAGTTTCATTGATGAGTTTGGATTTTAAAATAAAATATCTTATACAGTTGAATTTAATAGATCTATTAAATGTTTATATATTATGACTTTTGTAACGAATGCAAATTTAATTATTATATTTTTTTTCTATACGATATGTTTTATTTATCTTTCTTTTCTGAGACTGGCGTCTTCTGTTGGAATTTTAGATATGCTTCAAATCCTATACCACCAAATACTAATGCTAAAGCAACCCATTGTAATGAACCAAGTTTATGACCGAATAAAAATACACTTAAGAGCATTGATATCATTTTTCTTGTAACAGTTACTGTAACTAAAATCAATGAATCAAACTTTTCTAATAATTCAAAAATGAAGATTTGACCAATTGCACCACAAGCAGCATAAGTCACAATTTCTCTCATTATTAAAGGATATTGCATTATAAAAGAAATTGAGTGTTTTAATTGATCTGTAATTAAAATACAATAACCCAATGTGAACCAGAATGAAACTAAATTTAAACCTGCCATTAAATGTGCTCCTGTTAACTTTTTATTATTCTTAAACAATGAATCTTGCGTTGAATTTGTTATACCATCTAACAATAATGAAATACACAAAAATGTTAAACCTAAAATTGTGTTTCCTGAATTCTCTTTACCTCTAGATTTTGAAGATGAACTAGCACTTAAAGTGAATAATACAACACCAAAAGTGACAGCTCCTGCAACTAAATATTTATAAGGAGGGAACTTTTTATTATAAAGAACAACATGAACAATCATCACAGGAATTAATTTGCAACTTTTAGCCAATGTATAAAGTAAGTAATCAACATGTTCTGTTGAAGCAAAACCAATTGGTGAAGATAGTGATTGTGTAATAGCTACTAAAGCTAATGATCTCAGCAAATTGATTTCAAAAATTGATGTTTTATGGCTCTTATCCACACCAATTTGCTTATAAGTTAGATATAAGTAACCAACAATAAACCCAAACAGATTTTGTATTAAGTTAATGAAGAAAGGTGCATGAAATCCTACTTGATCTGGTCCAAATCTTTGTATAGAAATCTGTTCCTGAAGATAACCCCATGTTAAGAAGCTTGCATAAATACCTGCAATACAGCAAAGTAGTGCAAGTACGTGCTTATGTGAACTCATAACTGTGGGTGGATGATGACAACAATCTTAGTAGTGATTTAATTTGATTTGATTTGATTTGATTTAATTTGATTTGATTTGATTTGATTCTGCCAGGTATCAACTAAAAAACAAAAATTCAATCACGTGATTCTTCTTTTTTTTTTTTGTCGACGATTTTTTTTTTTCTTTCAATTTTTTGTTCAAAGACAAGACACATGGAAGAACAGAATCAACAAATACATCAACAAATATACTAAACAATGAGCTCCGATTCCGCTTTAGCCATCACATTTGGTGAACGTAATGGTGCCTTTTTACAAAGCGCTGATGATTACAGAAAACAAAGAGTCAAAGTTTCAAGAAGAATCCACAAACTAAAACGTTATTTGAAAGTTCAATGTAAAGATACAAAAAACTATAAACCAAAAGAAATCACTTCTAAAGATTACGAATCAGATCATAAATATTACTTAATTTCAATTTTAACTGCTGAAAGAGATTACTTATATGCTTTAGAAATCAAATCTTTACTAGAATTACAATCCACAAATTTAAAATCGAGACAAAGTTTATTGAAGACAAGATTAAACAAAGGTTCCAAATATGCTAATAGACTTTCTTTAATCTCTGCTAACGAATCAGATATGACTAAAAGATTAGAAATATTGATATATAAAGAGTTAATTTCAGCATATTATCAAGTTTCATCTAAAAAATGGAAATCTGCTATTTCTTCATATTCAATTGCCAGATTAGGTTTACAATTTCTAGAATTACATGGTGAAATTGAATCAAATAAAATTTTATACAAAGACATTATTGAAGAAGTAATTGATCAATCATTTGCCTTTGCTATTTACAGAGTAAATAAATCTGATACTCCTGATTTAAATGAATATTCTAAAACAGAAGTTCTAAAAAATCAAACAAGTAATGAAATTTTCAAAATCATCAGCTCACAAGACCCATCACTTCTTCAATTAGAAACTGAAAGTCAATTAATAAAAGAAATTACATGGAGAAATTATTCATCCAGAGTTAAAGATGAAACAACTTCAAGATTATTAACTAAAGCTTTCAGCATTGCCTTAGTTAAAAATGATTTATCTTCATTTGATACTACATTAGGTTTATTCCAATCTTGTTTAGAAAATCATACTAGTTTTATTTCAAAACAAGATTCTATTGATGATGAAGATGAACAAGAAGACCAAATTTTATTATCATACATTAAATATAATCTATTATTGACAAGAGTCAAGAGAGATGAAAGTTTACTATCAGATAACAAAAAGGAATCTTTAAGATTATTAGATGCTATTATCTCAACTATCAAAGAAATCACTGAACTACCTGGTGTTTATTCTGATGATGAATTATTTACATCTCTAGAATCATTATCACAATTGTTTGAAGCTAAGAAATATTTCTTATTAGCTAACTATTATTTTGCTTCAAGATCATACAAAGAGTCTCTTTTATTATCTAGTGAAACTGCTAATCTATTAGAAAAACTATCTATTAATGTTGATTTTGGAACTGAATCACAAAAGACCATCGATTCTTTCAAATCTGAGACTTTAGCTTTACAAAAGAGTAACCATGTTTTATCTCAACTGGAACAAAATGAATCAAAAGACTCATCAGTCACTGATAACATTCATAAATTTACTACTGATTTAACAAATATTGTCAACTTTAAAATAGAACCCGTTCCAATGAAACCTGTTTTATTTGATGTTGCCTTCAACTATATTTCATATGGTACATCAGGTAGCAATAACAACAACAATGCCAACATTCCTCCACCTAACACTAAACAACAACCTGCTTCTGAAGAAACTGATTCTAAGAAAAGAGGTCTTTTTGGTTTATTTGGTCGTTAATAGTTTGACCTCTAGTTAATTTACTAATAAATAATGATTTACAACAACTTTTCTAGTAGTAATAAGAGATAACTTATGACAACATCAAACTGTAAACTATACAAAATAATATATATATATATATATACTAGCAGCTTAATGCTTTACTTTGGTTTTTAATAGTTGTATTCTTTTGAAGAAAAATGTAAAAATATAAAAATGTAAAGAACTAGAAAGCCAAAAAAAAAAAAAAAAAAAAAAAAAAAAAAAAAAAAAAAAAAAAAAAAAAAAAAAAAAAAAAAAAAAAAAAAAAAAAAAAAAAAAAAAAAAAAAAAAAAATCATGAGAAGTATCACACTTTTACTTTGAGAGAACAACTAATTCATTACAATTTATACATCCAAAAGAACACCGTCATGGACCACTCTGGTATTGCTGAAGATGCCAGTGATTGTTGTTGGATTTGCCTTGGTGGACCAGAAGATACACCAATATTTGGACAGAATGAACACAAATTGATCCGTATTTGTAAATGTTCTTTAAGAGCTCATAAAAGATGTTTAATCGATTGGATATCTGATTTAGAGTATAAAAATAAAACTGATCCTGACCATCCCAATAATAATGATCAAATACAAAATGCAAATAATAATGGTGATTTTTTGCGTATAAATAACTTTTTAAATATTGATGGTGGCGACGATGATTTGAATAATAATATTATTTTTAACAGGAGAATAATAGTGAATGTTGATCGAATTAATAATCCAATTGGAATACCATTTATCAGAAGAATAATTCCAATGAGAAGATCTGTGTCCCTTAATTTATCTAATTATCAATGCCCACAATGTCATGGACCAATATTTGTCTCAATTCAAAATAGTGATTTATTAGATGCCAAAAATATATTATTTGAAGCTACTCAACTTACTACACTGTCCGCAGGACTTGCAATTACAGGAGGAACAGTCGCTTTCTCCATAGCTACTGCTATTGTTTCTGCTGGTATATCAGTATATTCTGGTTTTCTTTCGCTAGGGTTTAAGATGATGAGAGCCATTATGCCTGAAAGTGTATTTTTAAAAGTTTTAGATATTCCAAATTCTTCTGTTTCTGATGCAATACAACAAGGCTCTCCATCTTTTGGTCAGCTATCAACTGTTGCTACTTTTCCATTATTTTTATTTTCATTGAGGGTTTCATCTAGAAGTTGGGTTTCTTTATTCTCTATATTATACCCATTTGCATTTTTGAATCAAAATGAACAGAGCATAGCAACATCACCAAAAAGATTCCTTTTAGCCACTGATATTCTATGTTATTCATATAATCTACTCTTCAAACTGACCTTCAATAGAATCTATTACCGTTGGGCTAAGTCTACCAAACCATGTTATTTATCTGATAGACTTACATCTGAAGAAATCGAAGAAATAGAACAAGAAAATAGTGATATAATTACTTTGAAACAGAAAAGAAAGCAAAATGAAGATGACAGAAGAGAAAAAAATATATTTAAAAAGATTTATTATTATCTTTTCCCAAAATATACAAAGGAAGAGAAAGTGATACTAAGAAAGCATAAACTTAGAGAATTTAGAAATGCATTTAAAAGGGACTATTCTCAAGTATTCCAACCACAATCTATTCTGGTAAGAACTGTTACTACTGTTATATGGCCCTATCTAGGATCTTTTATGGGTAGTTTATTACAACAAGTTCCATATTTTAATTCAGTTTGCAATACATTTGTTTCAACTCCTGATGAAAATACTTACCTTTTTAATCTTATTGGTTGTCTATCTGTTGTTTTGATAAAGGACCTGGTAAATTTATTCATTACTTCTATAAAAATAAGTCGCTATCATAGTATCAACATTATTGAGTTTGGATCTCATGATTGGGTAGTGTTAACCCTAAAGAAAGGGTTTAAGGAAAGAGCATCGACACACAATGGCTCTGAAAAAGAGACAACAGCAGAAGAAAAATATGCATTTGAGTTGATAGATAGCTTACCAAAGGATCTGAGATCAGAAACTAACACTTTTGTAACTAGAGAAACTGTATAGATGTAGAAAGGAAATAGTATAGGAATTGACTATTAAATTTGACTCTGTAATAAGATAACTTCAAACATCCCGACACCACTTTTTTTTTTTATTTGATCTCTTTAAAAGTTCAAAATAAACAGACTGTACAATTAAACAACCATAAGAGGCTAATAATGAAAATATGACGAGTAATTTATCAACATATATAGATGTTGACAATGTTCTATCTGTGGATTTAAATTTAGAAAATCAAGATTATATTGATCCAAATATTGACGCTGTATACAAGAGAGTTTCACAAGTTGCTCAAGCTGCTACACGAACCGCAGAACATGATTTGAATCATGAACCTAATCCATCTGAATTTACAAACAGCAAGATAGAAAACCAATCAACTAATAACGAAACATATGATAATAATAATAATAATAATAATAATAATAATAATAATAATAATAATGATTATATGGACTCAATACCCCAGCTTCCTGCTAATGCTGATCCTAAAAAGATGTGTCCTTTTTGTCAAAAAACATTTTCACATCCTGGTTCTATGGGTAGACATTTGGATTTGAAAAAGGGGACTAAATTACATCCTGCACATCTAGTTGAAAAGCTAAGATCTGATGTTAAAAGAAGAGGTAATCCTGATGAGGTGAAAGCTAGAAGAAAAGTTGTTACCAAAAAATATCTTGCAAGAAGAGAAGTAAAAGAAAGAATAAAGATCACAAGAAAAGAAAGAGATAAATTATTAAGATTAAAGAAAAAGGGTTTGAAAATACATTTTGAGACTCTCCCAAGACCTGAATTAGGGAATCAACCTTCTTTTCCTAGATTAGTTCTATATTTTTTGACTCCTGAAAGTTGGCCCAATGAACCACCAACATTAGAAACTTATAGAACATTATGTCGCCAACTTAATGAAATGTTTTTGAATGGTACATCTGAGGAAGTTGAATTTTATGATCATATAATGCAGCTTGTGCAGAAGTCTTCAGAGGAATGGTTAAAGATGCCAGAGACGGATAAAACACTTTTATGGAATGCTGAAATACAGACAACAGCTAAACAGGCTTTGTCAAATTCTTCTTTATTTAATCTTTATAATCGTGACAAATGGCTCAAAAAACAAACATTAGAGTTATTAAAATCAGATTCAAATAATGAGTCTCATTCCAATAATGAATCTCGCGATGAAGAGCTGAACAGTGATGATGATGAGAATGAAAGCTCATCCCATACGCATAACTTAGACAAAGATCATATAGATTTATCAGGCAATAATAAGGTATATGTTGATGAAAAGTCACAAGCTATGAAGAATATTAACAACGCAGATGAGTATTACAATGACGAGGATCTGGCAGCTGTTGCTAGAGCAGTTGCAAATACACACACCACTCAAGAGAAATCCCATGAAAACGATAACATTGAACCTCAGCTCATGGATCAAGAGAATAGCATGGCTTCTTTATAAAACTACGCTTATTAAATTAATATATAACCAATTGTCTTTAAGTTTTAATAAATATCTGATAGATCTCTATGATGTAACTAAAGGTTTTCATTATAATGATAAAATTTCTTGAAGATAAAGGTAATTAAACAATTTGTATCAAGCTTGACCAAACCATCAAATAATGATATGGATTGTTTATTTTCAAATTGATACTCTAAAAGCTGATCAACAGTTAATACTGACGATAAACCATTAACGGCTAAAGTATTACTTTTACATGATACTGTAAAAACACCTGCTTTATCACAGAGAAACATGAAATCAACTTTTGGGAAATTAAAACCACCAAAGAAAGATGAGTTACCTGATGCATTGAAGTCTTGATTCAAACCTTTTACTTCAATTAATATACCTTTTTCATATAATTTCTTCGAAGAATATTTATAAGCACCAAATTTAGGAATCTTTCCTGATTTCTTTAATTCTCGTTCATAGAAGAACTGTTTAGTAAATGGTAATACCTTCTTTTGTTTTATTGGTTTAGATTGAAGTTGTTCCATCGATTTATCAATATGAGAGTTATATGCATTCAACTGATCTTGTAAAAATTTTTCTTTCTCATTTAATCTAATTAATGTATTTTCTGCTGATGCCAATTGTCTTTTACGTGTCAATCTTTGGTCATGTTTTGTTTTAATATCATTTGCAATTTCATTTAATAATTCTTGATATGAATCCTTTCTAGTGATACATCCCATGGATTCCAGCTCTAAAATTCTTTCAAGCGCTAACATTTTTAATTTTTGATATGAAATTGTAGATAAATCACCCAAGAAACCTTGTCCATCATTAACATATTCATTGGTATGGTTCATTTCAATATCAACACGTTCACTATTAATAATCTTTTTAAATTTAACTTCATAACTTGGATCTATCTTAGACTTCAATAGAGAGTATAAATCTTTTTGATCATCTTGCACTTGTACCAGGTATAAAATACATCTTTTAGTTTGCATTAGCAGTGATTTGATTCTTGAATCATCTGTTGAAGGTTTATAACTTGAAGGATTTAACTTAAGTGTATAATAACCCGAAAGTTTCAAAACATCATTTGCATTAGTAGAGTTTAGTTCCAGAAGAATCTCTCTAAGAGTATCATCTGCAAGAGGTGCAACAGTATCAATTTTTTGTTTAATTAAATTGTGAATGGAGACCATGTCTGATATTCTCAATGTTAACTTTGGTCTATTATGTGCTGTCATATCATCATAAATAGTCATATTATATGCTGAGTCAATATCACCAACATCTATTATACTTTTAATCAATGAACGAACTGCATCCATTGAAGAAATTATGAATTTGTTCAAAGGTTTCAAGTAGAAATCTTCATCATCAAAAATCTTCATTTCAAATAATCTAGTTAATAAACGTGTAATTTCACGTAAGTTCTTTGATGAATTAGGAGATGAACCAATTGAAGAAATACCAAATAATTCAGGAGATTCAAAAATCAGGTTAACAAAGCCATTGATAATAATATATCCTGCATTTGAAAGATGATCTTGTTCTAAGTTACTAGGAAATTTCTTTGCTGAAGCTTTATAAGCTGAGCGGGCCAATAGTCTAATATATGTAGGAAGAGATTCATAGTTATCATTTAAAATGTGGAAAATCTTTGAACCAAATTCTCTCAAACTTTGAAGGTTTAGAATAAATGTAGTCATAGTAGTTTCATCTTCAATACATTTTTCAGCAAGAAGAGCAGTAAATGTATCATGTACTGATTTGTAAATCTTAACAGGATCACTTTCAATATCTAAATCAGAGTCTGATATAACACTTTCAACAACAGGACCAAAAAGACCATATAGTGATTTCAACTGGGATTCATTAAATATTCTTAATAATCTTTTCCAACCAACAGAACCAGATACTTGTAAATCAGATAATGAAGAAGACTTTGAGATAAAGTCTGACATACTGTACTCGATCAAACGGACAAATAGATATTCTTCTCTAGTAGGAAGCTCTGTAGCTTTTAAATTGTTAAATATCTTTAAAGCAACATCAACACCACGGTAATCATTTTGTATAAGTCTAGTCAAGTATTTAGATTGTGTTTGTAGTAAATAGAATAACTTTTCATATAATTCCATCTTGGTTTTAGCCCTTCTATTCAGTGATGTAACATCAACTGTACCTTGTGATGAAATTTCATTTGGACCTTGATTCTTTTGTAGGAGTAATTCATCTAATGTAATCTTATTCTTTTGTAATAACGCAATCTTTAAATCTAGTTGACCAATATGCTTTTCTAATTGTTCATTTGTATCAGTACCAGAAGTAATAAGGTTTTTAATTCTTGTTAACTTTACCTCTTCATCAAAATCAACATCACTATCATTTAACAGATAAGCGAATTTCTTTATAACAGCAAGAGGAGGATCCTTCATTGAAATTAATGACCTGTAAGCATTACCTAAATATTTACCTCTTATAAAACTTTGAATTTTGACAATGGCTTCCAAGTGATCTTTATAATAATTCATTGATTCATCTTCAGATCTTCTATAAAGGAAACCACGAATACAACTTTGAAGGCCAATAGTTTCAATAGTATATTGTTCAACACTGTCCAAAACTAATTCATATTCAAACCTAGCCAAAACACCACGAATTTCTGATTGAATTTTAACAATAGAAGAGGTATTGATTATCAAATTTTTTCTCAAGATGGAAAGTTGCTTTCTGATGCGGTTACCTCTGATAATAGAAGTTAGGTTCCCAATATGATAATCTTCATAATCTAAAACATCTAATATATAGTTCAATCTTTTTCTAGCAATCCCGCCTCTAATAATACTTTGAAATTCTATAATCATTGACGATGACTTATTGTTATTACAATATGATGTTTTGGATGAAATATCATTTCTGACCACATTACCACGCACCACAGATTGCAATAATTCAATAGCAGTTTCTGCTGAGTGAACATCTGAAACTGATTTATTCATTCTAAATCTAAAGATATGACCACGTATCAAAGATTGAAGAGGAACAACAGAATCTGTAACTTGTAAAACATTCTTAGTTTTATAGAAAATATTATTTCTCTTAATTTGCTTTTGTAAATCAACAATTTGTTGTTCATATTGATTAAATTTTTTAGTTAATAGCTCATTAGATTTCTTAATAATAAAACGGCGACATAAACTTTGTAGCTGAATGACTCGATCATTTGAAAATGCATTATTGAACGATTTAATTTTATCTTTAATCAACTTTGATCTGACAGCAGTTTGAAGACCAATAAAATTATCTTCATAACCATCAAAAATAGATAAATCAACATTTAAATTCCTTTGTAAAATGAATCTTCTGGATAGAGATTGAACTTGAATAACACTTTCAACCATTGATTTCAACATGATTCTATCAACAAACATTTTATAGCGGAAAATGGAACCTCTTGCAATAGATTGGAATTTGATTATTGTGTATAAATATTCTGACTCAGAAACCTTTTGTTTTCTAGGTGATAATGGCATTGGGGTATCATCATTAGAGGAAGAAGAGTTAGGAGCTTGCTCATCAGATAAGTTTGAATTATGAGACTTGAATAAAATTGGTGCTAGTTTAAGTGCTGGAGAATCAGTTGTTTCATTTTGCATCAATGAATTAGAACTAGTAATACTTGATCTTTTTGTAGGAGTTGAATTTATATTTGCTATATAACTATTGTCTGGAGTTTTGGATAATGAAACGTTATTGGAAAGTTTGACTGGGCTAGAAGCTTTATGTTGAGAAAGCTCACGACCAAATTGTTTATTCATGGAAACAAAGTTTGGTAAACTTAAACCACGTTGTGAAGTTTGTAATTTTTTAAGTTCATCCTCTGTAATGCCATTATCACCTGAAGTCTGTTCAATAGCTGATATACCAGAATTTGAAGATGACAATATAAAACTTAGAGCATGAATACAAAATATAACCTTTGGAATGTTTTTCTTATCATAAAGATCAGTCAATTCAAATCTGAAAAGATCTGGGATACGTAAATTATCTAGAAGTTGAAAGAAAACATTGATATTTTCAGTATGTTTAAATTGTAATTTGGAACCAGATGGGACAATTCTCTTTACCAAATTTGGTTGTAAAGCTTGTGTTAATTTAGCTAATGCAACACCATCACGTAAACCATCTGTTGAAAGGTCGTAAACTGAAGGTAGTTCTTCTTTTATAATTTGTTCAATCCATTGTTTTGCTTCTGAAACTCTACACATATAATCAAATGTAGGACCTGAAAATGATGGTAAATTTTTATTACTGTTAACTCTCTTCAAAGGGGAAGGAGAATTCAACTTTAAATCTGAAAACCTATCTTGTAAACTATGTGAATCTAATGGTTTGTTAATGTTGTCTTTATTTGAGGTTATATAACTTTGGCCATAATCTTTCGAAGGAGAAGATTTATGAGTAAAAGACTGCTTTGTTGGAGTAACTGGTGTGTTTAATCTTGAACCTTCAATATTCTCTAAATAACGAGAAGCTATATGCTTCTTAGGAGAGCTTGTAGACTCCATCGTTGAACAACTGTAGATATGCTATAAAGAGTTTAAAGACAGTTTCTACAAACTTTTGAAGTTTTTTTTTATTTCTATCAAGATTTCGAAACGACAAAAAAAATCAAAAGGTAAACAAAACAGTTGCCAGGACAACAAAAATTGATTATGTAATTGATTATGTAATTAATTAATTTTTTTTTTTTAGATTCTTCTTAAAAAGCTGAATTCAAAAAGGCAAATTGATCAAGCTCCAAAGAAGCAATGACTTTCAATTGCATAAGGAAGGCGCTGATTGAGAATTTTAATCAGTCAAATGTATTAGATGCTAATAATGTCAAATATAATTCTTTCAACAGATCTGATGAATATTATGGTAAGATTTCAAACAAGGTTGATGAAATGTTAAGATGCTCCTATTATTTAGCAATGTTTTTATCAACCACACCCCCAAAAACAACAATTAATAAAGATTTCGAAATGACTATTTCTAATAATACTATTGAACCTACCCCTGATTATGATATGCTGGCAGAGGAGAATCCTAATGATACTAAAATAGAAAATTACTTATCTGATTTTAATATAATTGATTTAGTTGATTTACCTGTTGATGTGGAGAGAGAATTTAATTTTAATTTTCAATTATACAATGCTTTTATGTCATTTATTCAACCAGTTTCCTTCGTTCACCCTCATGAAATTATTCCAGTTACTAGAGATGAAACTGAAAAAGAGCATCTTACTAGAATATTGATGAATTATGTGCAATTGCTTTTGATAGCTAGAACTTTTACCAATTTAGATTCAGATGAAGAACTTCAAAGAGAAGATCTTGAATCACTACAAATTGATTTATTCTCTCAATTCAGAACATTCTTCTGTTTACCTAAAGACCCATTCACATTTGAAAGTCTAGTTAGTGATAATGTTTCATCATTTTCAAATATTTTGGTTACTTTCCTAGCATACCTTACTGATATAACAGTTTTAAAGGATAAAAATGAGTTCCTTGTTTTATTTGATAATTTTACAAACGATTTTATTGAAATATCTCCAAAATTTGAACAAGAAATTAAGTCTAAAAGAAAAATTTTAGAAACCTTGCTC
This sequence comes from Ruyongia tratensis, assembly GCA_030564005.1. NCBI lineage: Eukaryota > Fungi > Ascomycota > Saccharomycetes > Phaffomycetales > Wickerhamomycetaceae > Ruyongia > Ruyongia tratensis. The sequence goes on along the minus strand of JAJMKZ010000309.1, from coordinate 9,024 downwards.
AAAAATTCTCAAACTTTAGAAGATTTTCAAAATAAAATAAGAAGCAGCTATACAAAATCTTTTCATCTCATTACTTCCTTGAAAGAATTTGCTTCTAACATTACTCAACAACTATTAACTTTTATTGATTCAAATCCAGCGTTACATGACTTAGTGAAACTACCTTATCTATCCATAAATTATGACCTTCAAATAGAGGAATTCAAAAGATCAATTGAACAAAAAGCTTTAACTACTGAATCCAACATAAAGAAAGAATATGAAGAAAAATTGATTAAAGAAAGGAAAAATTATGAAAGTAATATGGAAACTTTACGCTTCGAGAAAGAAAATGCAATAAATCTTCTACGGTTATCAAAAGATAGAGAAGATAGACTCAATAAAACTATTAGAGAATTATCTCAAACCAAATCAGATAATGTATTAAGTTTAGAAGATTTTAAGAAGAAATATCCTGATATGATTAAAAAGCTTCAAATCGAGTCATTCAGAGCTGCTAATATAATACAAAGTAATAGAATAAGAAAACTACAAGATGAACTACAAGAATCCAAGAAAAAGAATATGGAAGTTGAAAACTATACAACTGAAGAACCTGATGAAGTCCAAGAAAATTACTATGACTACAATATCTATAACCATATGGAACAACAAAAGCAACAATATTATCAACAACAACACTCATATCGTCGAGCTCCATATGGCAATTATAGATCCCCATTAGGACATAATAGTTATAATACCTATTATGCTCCAAATAGACCACGATAATTTACTTTTATGCTATTTAATTAATTGTTAAAAGAAAAACGAGAACAAAAAATAATGATAATGATGACATTATATAGATTTAAGAGATGTATTTTTAGTCTATATATTAGCTACTAATAAATGCAGTGTGCCTGAATATGAAAATTTTTTATGAACAATTCATAAGTGTTGTTAGTAATTCTTTGATGACAGGATCATCAGAAGATGTCACTCTTTTTAATTTTGCAAATGATGCTGTAGCTTCAGGGGAATCATAATTATATTTAATAAAAGGACTATTTCCTGCTGGATATTGGAAATCTTCTAAAAGAATTTTTGAATCCTTAGATACGTTAATATTATCACAATTTTCAACAATTCCTCTAATTGAATTTTTATAATTGATCATTTGTAGTACACAATTATGGGAATTATGCATTCTTAGTTGATGACACTCTATTATGGTTTTACAGTTATTAATATTGTTTAGAAATAGAGGACCAGTGGATTCAATATAAACCATTGAATTATTTATATTTTCTAGTGTAGCTGATGTTGTACTGGTAATCTTTATTATAGCATTCTGAATGTTTCTAACATACGTTTTTTTAGATTCTGCATTAATGAACCTGATTTCTGATTTGATATTTTCTAAATCTGGATTGACAATTTTATTTTCTTGATTATCAATGGATTTATCGATATCTATTTCTTTATTACTAGAAGCTTTATTTGTAGAAGAAATCCTTTTAGAAAATTTGAATTTTTTGGTTGGTTTCTTCATTTTGTCTAATTGATTTAATAAGGAAACAACTTTCTTATAATCCAAAATGTTAGTAATCACCCAATATAAAACCTATAAGATTCTGAATAACATTTACATACTTCTGAATATATTGACTGCTGGTACGTTGGTAATAAATGTGATAATGATTCCACCCTTTTCTTTAATTCTAGTGCTGCTGCTATTAGTTGTGCATGGTCTTTTTTACTGTCTGTTATTAAAGTTTCAATTTCTAAAGAGTTAGTTAGTAACTAAATTTTAAATTATGACAACGTTAGCTGATCAAGTGCTTACCTTTAAATTGATCATTTAGCTCTATATATAGTTCATTGATATCCAATTTCCGTTGTTCCATCTTATTTGTTTATATACTCTTAAGAGTTTTTGAGTTGAAAAAATTAATTATTTTTATCGTGTCTTTCACTGGAGAGAAAAAATTGAAAATAAAGCTACCAAAGTATAAAATATTTAAATGGAAAACTACCACTTTTGATCAGAATAATTACGAGAGTCATGTATTGATATATTTACTAGAATAGATTTAACTTATAAAGGAAAAAAACACACAAACAAACTTAAGCAACATATAATAAATTAAACAGAGGAAAAACGAATTAAGGAAATTGCAAGAAAATTATCTAGTTATTTAATCAACTTCTTCCATTTCAGTTTCAGCTTCAGCTTCAGCAGCTGGAGCTTCAGTAGCTGGAGCAGTAGCTGGAGTTTCTTCATCTTCATCAATGTTTAAACCTAATGAGATTAATCTGTTGATTCTTGAAGCAAATGAGGTTGGTTCATCTAAAGTGAAACCTGAGGTTAATAAGGCAGTTTCATATAATAAAGTGGTTAAATCTTTAACAGTTCTGTCTTGAGCACCATCTTGTTCAACCTTCTTCTTTAATTCCTTGATGATTGGTGATTTTGGTGAGATTTCAAAGATCTTCTTAGAGCTCATGTATGAAGACATGGAAGAATCTCTTAAAGCTTGAGCCTTCATGATTCTTTCCATGTTAGCAGACCAACCATATTGAGCAGTTCTGATAGCAGCTGGAGCACCAACTAATTTGTGTGAAACAACAACCTTTTCAACGTGGTCACCTAAGATTTCTTTTAAGGCCTTAGCTAAATCTTCATATTCTTTTTCTTCAGTTTCTCTTTGAGTTTTTTCTTCTTCAGTTTCTTCTAATTCGAAATCTTTGGTAATATCAACTAATTTCTTACCATCAAATTCCTTTAATTGAGTGAAAGCATATTCATCAATTGGATCAACTAAGAATAAAACTTCAAAATCTTTTTCCTTTAAGATATCTAAGAATGGTGATTTGGAAACAGCCTTTAATGATTCACCAGTAATATAGTAAATGTTCTTTTGATGTTCCTTCATTCTAGTAACGTAATCAGTTAATGAAGTTTGTTCTTCACCAGATTTGGTGGAACTGTATCTTAATAATTTAGATAAAGCAGCTCTGTTTTGAGAATCTTCATGAATACCTAATTTAATGTTCTTACCAAAAGCAGTGTAGAATTTATCAAATTGTTCAGAATCTTCAGCAATTTCATTGAAAGTTTCAATTAATTTCTTAACAATGTTCTTTCTGATAACCTTCATGATCTTGTTTTGTTGTAAAGTTTCTCTTGATAAGTTTAATGGTAAATCTTCAGAGTCAACAACACCCTTAACGAAACCTAACCATTCTGGGATTAATTCATCAGCTTCATCAGTGATGAAAACACGTCTAACGTATAATTTGATGTTACTCTTCTTCTTCTTTGATTCGAATAAATCGAATGGAGCTCTCTTTGGAATGAATAAGATAGCTTTGAATTCTAATTGACCTTCAACTGAGAAATGTTTAACAGCTAATGGATCTTCCCAATCATTTGAAATTGATTTGTAGAAAGCATTGTATTCTTCTTGTGTAACTTCACTTGGGTTTCTAGTCCATAATGGTTTAGTTTTGTTTAATTCTTCTAATTCAGTAACAGTTTCTTTAACTTTCTTAGTTTTCTTTTCTTTTTCAGCATCATCTTCATCAACTTCTTCTAATTTTGGTTTTTTATCATCATCATCACCTTCTTTCTTTTCTTCTTCAACTTCTGGAACTTCCTTTTCAACTTCTTTAGTAACAACTAATTGAATTGGGTAAGAAACGAATTCAGAGTGACGTTTGATAACTTCTTTAATTCTCTTTTCTTCTAAGTATTCTAATTGATCATCTTTTAAGAATAATCTTAAGATAGTACCTCTCTTTAATCTTTCATTAGTTTCATCTAAGGTAACAGTGAATTTACCACCAGCATTTGATTCCCAAATGTATTGTTCATCATCATTGTTCTTTGAAATAACTTGAACTTTATCAGCAACTAAGAATAAAGAATAGAAACCAACACCGAATTGACCAATCATTGAAACATCGGCACCAGCACTTAAAGCTTCCATAAAACTTTTAGTACCTGATTTAGCAATAGTACCTAAGTTGTTAACTAAATCAGCTTTTGTCATACCAATACCAGTATCTTTAATTTCTAAAATTTTTTCTTCTGGTTTTGGAGTAATTCTAATGTATAATTCTGGTTCAGTTTCTAATTTTGATTTATCAGATAAAGCTTCATATCTGATTTTATCTAAAGCATCAGAAGCATTTGAAATCAATTCTCTTAAAAAGATTTCTTTGTTTGAATAAACTGTGTTAATGATCAAACTCATTAATTGAGTGATCTCAGCTTGAAATTCATAGGATTCAGACTTAGACATGATTATTTAGTTTTGTGTGAAAGTATTGAATTAATTGAGAACTATTTGGTATAAGAGTTAACAGTAATTTAATATTAACGATGGCGGTACAAAAATTGAATTGAACAAGATTGTACTTAACCCTCTTTATATATTTTTTTTTCGACGACGAAATTTTCTAAAATTTTTTTTTCTACAACTCTCTAGAACCTTCTTTGGAAACAATATAATTTTGAAAATTAGAAAATTAAGTAAGATTTATGAGAAGAGAAAATACTGGAAAAATAAGTGGTGTTGTATATAAATCTGAAAACATATCGGAATTATCTAGAAAGAGTTAGCTATCCAATTGATTTTAAAATTTTTCAAAAAGAACGTAAAGAATTAACAGCAAAAACTTTCCACATTAAAAAATCAGCGATGAGCTTATTGACACGTTAATCTTTTTAAGTTACATTTCCACGTGACTCGATTCTGCCAAAACAAATTTATTGATATCACGTGACTTTCTTTATAATTAATTTTATTCTTTTCTTGAGATAACATTCCATATTTTAAAATGTTACAAACTTTATAGTTTGTAGGTTTCTCGGTATATACTATGTTCCATAGAGATCAAATAGATAACAAGACACTTAACTAACCGTCAGCTACAGTCCAATGAAATAATCAATCTGAATAATGGCAATTTAAAGCAAACAATAGTTATTGCTATAAGCAACGGGATGAACCAACTTTTACTGGTTATATACGTGAAGAGGTGTGGCCATCAAGTGTACAGATTCTTTATTTCAACAATATTTGATTAATTTCAGCAAATATAAGCATAAAGAAGTAGTTTTAGTTTCAAATTGAAGAATTAATTGCGCCTTAAATCCAGCTTAACAAACTGGAATACCCCATATGCTGGACACTAAACAGTTTTAGTTTTTCATCCAGTGACTCGAAACAATAAATACGATATCTCAAAATTTATTTTCAATTTTTAGATCTTATTCTTTGAAATCCCTCACATTAATTGAACTAATATACCCATAAAAAATAAATACAGTTCATTCTAGTTATCATAATATACATATTCATTAATCTCCTTCATTCATATACTCAAATATTCTCATAAGAATGCAAACTAGTGAAGTAAGATTTTACATTGAAAAGGCTGAAGATATGACTAATAATCAATCACAGATAGAAATAAATTCAAATAAAGATATTAATCAATATGAAGGTAATGAGAAAATTGAACAAGTTTCAATAACAAATAATACTATGGATCAAGATCTGGAGAAGAATTCTGAAAATGTTGTCATTGATTCACAATTTGGTAAAGGTAAAACAACAATAGAAATTCCAGATGGTGGGTTAGATGCTTGGCTATGTGTTGCTGCCTCTTTCTTATTTAATGTTAGCACTTGGGGTGCAAATTCGGGTTATTCTATTTAGTAAGTTGATCACCCTAATTATTAATATTTATGACAAAATATATACTAACGATGAAAATTTTAGTTTGGCTCACTATTTAAAATATAACACTTTTAAAGGAGGAACAAAACTTCATTATGCAGCTATTGGTGGTATAGCTTTTGGTGTTGGCTTATTGGCTGCACCAATTATTCTTTTATTTATAAGAGTGACTAATGTTAGAATAACATTCATAACTGGTGGTATAATTCAATTTGTTGGTTTAATGTTGGCAGCTTTCAGTAAATCACTTTGGCAAATATTTCTAACTCAAGGTTTATTAGTTAGTATATCTTTAGGGACAATATGTATTCCTTCAACAACACTTGTACCTCAATGGTTTAGAAAGAAAAGATCTTTAGCACAATCTATAGGTTCTTGTGGTTCAGGTTGTGGTGGTATTTTATTCAATCTATTATGTCAACATATGATTCAAAAATATAGTTTAAGATGGGCATTAATTATTCAAGCAATTATCTGTGCTGTTTGTGTGGCTATAGGTACAATTTTTGCAAAAACAAGAGATGGAACAATAAAACCAACTTTTAAAGTTTGGGATTTTGAAATGTTAAAGAATGTTCCTTTTATAATATGTTCATTTTGGTGTGCTTTTACTTTATTAGGTTATGTTGTACTTCTATATAATCTTGCAGATTTTACTTTATCATTAGGTTATTCAAGTTCACAGGCATCTGTTGTTAGTTGTATGGTTTCAGTTGGTGTTATCTTTGGTAGACCATTAATTGGTCAATTAAGTGATAGATTTGGTGTTGTAACAGTTGCTGTAATTGCTTATTTTATTGTTTCAATCCTTTGTTGGGCAATGTGGATTCCAACTAGAAATTATTCAACTGCTATAGCATTTGCATTACTTGAAGGTTCAATGATGGGAACAATTTGGGCAACAGAAGCTACTATTATAAGTAGAGTTTTTGGGTTAAGATTTATGAATACAGTTTTAGCTATGCTTTGGGTTGTAATTGCAATATTTGGCATAGTTTCACCATTAATTGCTATCAAATTGAGAAGTGAAGCACCAGCTGGGACACAATATGATCCCTTACAATATAGAAATGCAGCTATTTATACAGGATGTGCTTTCTTTTGTTCATCCTTATCTCTTTACTGTTTAAGGGTATATTTAATTGCAAGAGATGAAATTGCAGATAAATTAGAAACTCATATTGATGAAGGTGAATTGCATATAAAAGTAACTTTTCAATTATGGAAAGCCAAATTCTTTTCTTTTGCTAAGGTGAGAAAAGTTTAAATCGTAATATAGGGATTTTTTTTTGCCTAATATTCATACTATCAACCTTTGTAACATCATCAGCATCATTAATAGTAATATTTACACGTGACATCCTGACACCAATAATTCGCGATACTTTTTAAAAAAAATTGAACGAGTGAGAAAAGTAGAGTGAATTTGTTGATTTTTTTACCAAACTGATTTTAGCTAGAAGTTATTATTGTATTATTATAGAGCTATCATGGGTAAACTACTTGATTTAGCATTACATCCTCTTGAATTGAGAGCTGCTGTTCAACTGTAAGTTTTGATTGAAGGAGAACCTTGCTTGTTCTAGTTTTGTTTTAGGTTCAATATTTTCATGTTCTGGGTTGTAAACGACGAGAAATCAATAGTTGGAATTTATGGAGCAAAGATTAAAATTATGATCTTTTAATTATTTATTGGTTTCTATTATTCGAATACATCAAGAGATCAATTACAATTGATAGTAATCACTTACCACAATTCCATCAACTTTTTGAATTTTTTTTCTTTGAATTTAACTTTTTTATCGGTTGAGAAATTATACTAACAAACAAACACATATAATTAGAAAATACTTTAGAACTGAACTGCATCCAAGAGATTCATCTCAAGAATCTGAAACCACAAAGAGATGTTATGAATTACTTACTTTAACTTCACGTTCATTTGCCGCAGTTATTCAAGAATTACATCCTGAATTAAGAAATGCTGTTATGTTATTTTATTTAATTTTAAGAGCTTTAGATACAGTTGAAGATGATATGACAATTCCAAAAGATATTAAAATTCCAATATTAAGATCATTTGATGAAAAATTATTAACAAAAGATTGGACTTTCAATGGAAATAGTCCAAATGAAAAAGATCGTGTTGTTTTAGTTGAATTTGATCAAATTTTAATCGAATATCATAAATTAAAGAGTGAATATCAAGATGTTATTAAAGATATTACTAAGAAGATGGGTAATGGTATGGCTGATTATATTGAAGATAGTGATTTCAATTTAAATGGTTTAAAGACTATTAAGGATTATGATTTATATTGTTATTATGTTGCAGGTTTAGTAGGTGATGGTTTAACAAGATTAATTGTTTTAGCTAAATTTGCTGATGATAAATTATATAAAGATCAAGCATCCATGATAGATATGGGATTATTTTTACAAAAGACTAATATTATTAGAGACTATGAAGAAGATTTAGCTGATGGTAGATCATTTTGGCCAGCTGAAATTTGGAGTAAATATGCTAAAAATTTAAAAGATTTTCATGATCCAAAAAATCTTGATCAAGGTCTTTATTGTATCAGTGATTTAGTACATAATTCATTAGAACATGCTATTGGATGTTTGAAATACCTTTCACTGATTGAAGATCAATCATCATTTAATTTCTGTGCAATTCCTCAAGTTATGGCAATTGCAACATTAGAATTAGTTTATCAAAATCCTGATGTATTTAAAAAGAATGTTAAAATTAGAAAAGGTACTACCTGTTCATTAATTTTAAAATCAAGAACTTTTGAAGGTGTTGTTGATATTTTTAGAAGTTATATTAGAAAAATTCATCATAGATCAAATCCATATGATCCAAATTATTTAAAAATTGGTGAATTATGTGGTAAAATTGAGCAATTTATTGAAAGTATTTATCCAACTCATTTACCAAAAGGTATTGAACCACCAAAGAGTGAACTTTTAACTCAAATTGCCAAAAGAACAGAAAATGATAAAAAGATGGAAGAAATTTTAAAACCTGAATATTTAAAGACTTCACTTGTCTTCCGTCTTTTGGGTTTTACAGTTTTATTAATTTTATTTAAGATGCTTTATTAGAAAACAAACAAACAAACAAACAAACAAAACAGAGGTAATTGAGTGATGTTGATTTTCTCTAATAGTTGATAGTAAAATGTGACAATAATAATCATAAGACAATATATGATTTTAATATTATAAATATATGATAAATTAATTTTTTTTTTGTTTGCATATTTTATTCATAATAAATTAGTAT
>JAJMKZ010000308.1:29557-61400 GCA_030564005.1 Ruyongia tratensis | reverse complement strand
ACCATCTCAAGAAAGTTTAGATAAATTCTTACCTACAATAAGACAAATAATAGTAACTCTTTTACAAAATTTGAAGAGTAAACAAGCACAAGCACGTTCATTAAGAACCTCTCAAACAATATCAAATTCACCAAATACACCAGTTGATGAAAAATCGAGAAGATCAGTCTCTGTTTCAAATGCTTCTTCTAGAACAAGTTCAAATTCACATCTTGAATCTAAATCTTATCATAGTCAACAAAGATCAGTATCGCATTCAGGAATCATCAAGAATTTTAGTAGTAATTCTAATGAAAAAACTGAAGCACATAGTAATAACAATAATAACAATAATAACAATAATAATCAATTTAATTCAATTTCTGAACCAGTTGATTCATCTAATTTAGCTACACCTACAAAACAAACTGTTTCAACTAAGAACAATAATTTATCTCCTTCATCAGTAGCAAACAATGCATTAGTACAATTACAAAAAGGTGATTCATTACAACGTCGTGCTTCAAGAAGATTTTCAGCTTACCAATATGCTAAATTAACAAATAATTTTTCTTCTCCAAAAAGAAATAATGCCACTGAACCTGAACTCCCAACAAACTTGAGCGTACCCATACAAAGTACACCTGTCAAAGGTGATCAAGCCTCAATAAAAACTGTTACACCTACTATTGCAACCAATGAAAGTTTTAATGAAGACATCACACAGGAAAGACAAGAAAAAGATAATATTACATTATTCTTAAAAATTAATGACCAAGTCAAAAAAACAAAAGTTCCTTTACCTATATCTATAACATCATTAAGACTTTTATTTGTGGAAAAATTTCAATATACACCATCGTCAACAAATTTCCCAGATATCTATATTGAAGACCCAATCTACCATGTTAGCTATGAATTAGAAGATTCTACTGAAGGAAGCTTAAATGAAGTTCAAGAGGGTTCATTGTTATCACTAAATATAAAGAAATCAGAAGCAAATGAAAATAATATAACTCAAAATAGTTCAACTGAAAGATTACAGGATTTTGATGCCTTTAAAGAAGAAACAAAGAAAATGATTGAAGAGTCAAATAAACAACTTTTATCAAATATTCAAACTATTATTAATGCAATCCCTTCCACCTCCCATTCACCTTCATCTGATTCAAATACTTCAAAGCCAATCAATAAAGAGGTTAAAATTTCTAAACCAACAGGAAGTTCGTTATCTAAAAGTGATCTTTCTGATTTAATGGATATTCGCCATGAATTAGCAATTATTAAGCAAATTAATTCAACAAACAAACAAGCATTTAAATCAGCTATAAATCATGTTTTGGAAAAGGTAAGAGAATTCAAAGCTTTATCACTTGACACTACAACATCAAAATCTTCCAACCGTACATATATGGAAGATTCACATCAAAAATTATCTGCTGATTCTGATTCATTATTGACCAAATTTGATGATTTACAAGATGTTATTGAAGCTCTTCGTAAAGATGTTGCACAAAGAGGTGCAAGACCATCACAAAAACAATTGGATTATGTTACAAAGGAAATCCAAAACTCTTCAAAAGATTTAGATAGTATGATAAAGTATATTTCTTTAGAAAAACCAAATTGGAAAAAAATATGGGAAAGTGAACTAGATACAGTTTGTTCTGAGCAACAATTTTTAACATTACAAGAAGATCTTGTTCATGATTTACAAGAAGATTTAGCAAGAGCTATTGAAACTTTTGATCTTGTTAAAGAATGTTGTGAAGAACAATCCAAAAATCCAAGATTACGTACAGCTACACTACCATTAGCAGAACCTGGTTCATTAAATTCATTAAGGGATGCATTATTATTAGAAGTAGAATCAGTTAAACCAAACCATGAAAATCGTGTTGAAGCAATTGAAAAAGCTGAAAAAATTAGACAAAAAGAAATTGAGCTTACTTTAACAAGTGGATTCCAAGAGGAATTAGGTGGATTTGTTGAAAATGGAAAATTAAAAAAAAGTGGTGGTATTGAAGAAATTGAACGTCAAAGAAGAATCAAAGATGAACAAAATTTAAGAAGTGCTTTACCTCCTCCTTTTTAAAAAGGGGATATTATATCTATATACTTTCTATATTTTCAATATATTATGTAAATAACAGATTATTTCTTCATATTTTGGTTTATTATTCAATTCTAACAAAAATTGATAAGAAAATATAGCTTGAGTATCTTGATGAAATGAACCATAAATAGCATGATCATGTTTTTTATCTTCAAAGACAGTATCCATTGCAAGAATTATTAACTTTTTATAAAATATATCAAACTTCTTAGAACTTAAAGTAACAAACTGGCTATTTCTATGGAAGGTAGAAGAAATATTTTTGGCTAGCAAGTTAATTTGTATCAAATTTGAATCATAAGTAAATTTTTTTATAGAAAGAGTTCCATATGATAATCTTTGTTGGTAAATCCATAGTAATTTTTTAATGAGAACTGAAAATGAATTTATTCTAGAGTTGAATTGAAAAGGATCAAAATTTTTTGTTACATCTAAAGTTTTGACATTTATTTCAAATCCACAAAATGAAAATTGAGAGTCAATAGAACTATTTGTCAATGTAGTTTTTAATTTATTGATATGGAATCCAAAATCAGTAAATCCTTCATTCTTTAATTTAATCTCTAAATTTGAAGTAGAATTTGGATTTGTAGATATCACTAAAAAGTCATCTGCTAGTCTAATAACAGTAGAATCTTTTGGGTTTAAAAACTTTGATATTTTCTCTTCTATCAATTTATCATAGACAATATTACAAAATAAACTGGATAAATGTAACCCTTGAAATATTCCTTTTTTTCTATAATACCATTCATTATCCATACGAGTTACTGTATTATCCAACTGTGATTTGACTACTTCCAAAATATCTTTTTGGGTAAGTAAAATTGAACTATGAACCCCCAAATTAACCTTAAATGGACTATTAAACTTATTAATGTCAATATAGTCCTCTAAAGAATTGACCATTTTCTTTTGTTCAGTTAACCCAGTTCTTAAGTCTATTTCTTTTGAAGTTGAATTAATAAACCATTGTTCATGATTTTCATTAAATAATTGAAGAATGGATTCATAAATTTTGTCTTTTGGTAAATTATCATAACAATTTTTAGCATCAAATTTTAAAAAATATAATTGAGGTAGTTTTCCATTAATCTCAATTTCCTTAGAGATGAGTCTTTTTTTAAATTGATATAAAAGATCTGGTATATCTTTCATGGACTTGGCTCTAGTGTATTGTGCTTTGCTTTGAAATCTTAAATGAGAAAGAATACTGCTTGTAGGTCTAACTTTCTTATAAAAATAATCATAATAACTGCTTTTACTCAGATCATCTTTACCCTTTGAAGGTATATTAATAACTCTAAATTCATTATTTGGTTTTGGCATCAACCTGATGTTACAATATCTCAAAACATTGACATCTTTCAGTGAATCATCGTGTGTTTTGCTTAAATATTCTTCTTTATAATTTTTGAAAAAGTTTTTTGATATTTTATTCCATGTTGCATGTTTAAAAAATAATAATTCTTTTGATGATGATATATGTGTAATATGAAAGAATGATACCAACAATTTTGGAAAAAAGTTTTTAAATAACCAAAAAATAAAGCACTTAAACTTCAGTGTATTTTTGATAAATCTTTGATTATTTTTTACAGGTTTGTTTCCCTTATCAAGCCAAGTAATACAGGATGTAGAAAGTCCTTCCATTATTTCTCTTTCATTTAATGAAAATCCTTTATTTGAGTATATAAGGCAATTCAATTTATTTAATATTTTAGATTTATTGGATTTTGACCCATAAATTGCAGAATTAAAAACTTGATCAAAAATAGTAGAACAAAATTGTAAAACTTTTTCTTTTGGTATAGCTAAAGAGATACTATCATTTTTTACATCATTTTTTGTTTCTTTACAAATATTTTTGAAAATTATCAAATATTTACACTTCAAATGTTTTTGAATAACACATTGTCCTAAGTGATAAAATTTTGTAAGATGTGATGGGACTCTTGTAGATACTGATATATTAAAAATATTTGATATAAATTCTTTGGGGTTTAAAGGAATTGGATTCATTTTTCCAACCGTTGATGCTCCTTTGTATAAGATTGAATCAAGATTGTATTTTGTTGGACCAATATATTTGTTAATTTTTAATGCTTTATTTGTATATAAAGAAGACTCTGTTAATTCTTCACCAAACAATTGAGTGAAACTATTTTGTTCCTTGTTTTGAATAAATGCATTATACTCAGTAAAAACTTTAAACATAATATCATCACCAATGATGGAATGTAGTTGTCTCCATGGGTTTGATTTTAAAAAAGTAATAATTGAATTTGTGAAAGGTGAGTTTATATTTGATATTATATGTCCATCTCTAGCCAATTTATATCTAGATGAAAGAAAACTTTTTTCATCTGCTTTAATAGTAGACTCTATTATCAAATCAATTAGTTCATCTAATCTCAAATGTTTTTTAATAGTAAGGAATATGTTGCTTTGTTGGAATACTTTATCCATATAAACATTATTCAAAATATAAATTAATTCAAATTCCAGTTTGATTTCATTCTCAAAAATTTCTTCAATATCTAGATTAAAATCTTCACAAAGAACAACATTCAGAGATCTTAGCATAGCTTCATTTTTTCTTTTAAATTTGTAAGATCAAGTTTTTTTATTTATAAAATCTAAATTGTAAATTATATTAAGATGAGAACAAAAATAAAAAAAAAAAAAAAAAAACTTTTAATAAACTTAAAAACTTACTTAAAATATAAAAACTATCAACATTGAAAATTACCACAAGAAAAGGCAGAGATGGTAAAGAAAAAGAATAATCCATTAAAGATAGACTATGATAGAAGAGTTATAGAGGATTGTCTACTGCAAATAAAAAACTTGCAAATGTTGAATGAATTAATACTAATTGATGTTTGGACTATTGATATAAATCCAAAAGATTCTCCATTGATTTTACCATTGATGAGAGAGTTATCAACTATAGATCCAATTAATTTGATTCATATCAAAAAAATGTTTAAAAAAGAAACTAAACTACGAGTACTGGTATGTAGTTGTGAATTATATAATGATGAAAGTAGTTTAACTAACAAACTACAAGAAATACATTTTGAAAATTTACAAAAGGTAAAAATTCCAAAATATCAACCTTTAAATAAAGAATTAAATCAAGAATGGAGTAAAAAATTTTGGCCACTTGTATGGAAAGGTAATCCTAATGATCAAATTTTAAACGATGTAAAGATAGATATTGATAAAACTAAAGAAATGATCAAATATATAAAAAATATGTCAAAAATAAATAGTTTTGAAAATCATGATGATTTAACAGCAATTTATACAATCATAGTAAACCCATTGACTAATTCTATAGTTTCAGAGTCAAGGGATGAAAGATTGTTAAATAGTCCATTAAATCATAGTATAATGAGGTGTATCTCCAAAGTTTCAGAATTTGAAAAATATAAACGTATGATGATGAGTAAAGGTGATGATGATGATGATGATGATGATGATAGACATTATTTATGTTCAAAATATCATGTATATACAACACATGAACCCTGTTCAATGTGTGCAATGGCTTTAATCCATTCTAGAATTTCCAGACTCATTTATATAAAGCAAAGTCCTAAGACTGGAGCTTTAAATCCAACCAGTGGTGAAGGATATTGTATTCATGATCATAAATTGTTGAATTCAAGTTATGAGGTTTGGGAATGGATATCTGAAAACTCCAATGATACTAGTGATGAAATTGATATTAAAGAAATTGATTTAATGATTAATGTTTAAATATATATATATATAGATAGATAGATCTATAATATGAATTCTACTCCTGTAGCTGATCTTTCAATGTTTTTAAAGTGTTAGTTAACTCAGAAATTTCTTGTTCTCTATCTGCTATGTTTCTCAGAGATACAACATCATGAAACTGATCAACAATTTCTTTTAATCCATTAGCCTCTGATTCATATTGATTCTTTAATTCATGAAGTTCATCATTTAAAACATCATTTATTTTACTTAAATTAATATTTAATTGATTAATATCTTCTTTATTATAAAACTTTATTATATCTCTTTCTTTAACTTTATATTTACTATTTTTGTTAATTACATGATTTTGAGTTGTGAATTTCATAATATTGGATTCTACTAAAGAATCTTTTTTATTTGATATATGTTTAAAATGAGAATAAAGTTTTTTAGTAATTAATTTAGATGAATCTTTAGGAAATAATCTATGAAATTGTTGTAAAGAGATAGCATCCTCAAAACATGTTCTCTCTAAAAGATATGATTGAATCAAGTCCTTTTCAGAATCAGCCTTTACTTCTTTGTGTTCCTGTTCTGACATTAGTTAATCAAGTAATTGAGATACTTTGTTTATATTTTAATTTTCGTGTATATATATTCATTTTTTTTTTTCAATATTTATTATATTACTCAGCCCTAAAGAGCCCTAAAACGTTAAAACATATATCTAAAAATATTTTTAAATTAATTTAAACTTAATCAAATATAAACTACATCAAAAAAAAATAATATTGAGAAAAAAAAAATTACATCTGATTTATAATAATAATAAACAAAGAACAAAATTTGAACCACAGATTACACACACCATTAAATTTTTTTTTTTAAATTATAAGAAAAAACAAATCCATAAGAAATAATTAGTTTTTACCAGCTTATAATTTTTGCATAGCAGCAATATCAGTAGATTGAACATGATCTTCATCTTCTTCAATTTGTTGTTGTAATTCATCTAATGAGATCTTTTCATCTTCGATAACTAAGTTAATTTGTAACTTCTTGATACCGAAACCAACTGGGATCCATTGGGAAGCACCCCAAACTAAACCATCCTTTTCAATAGCTTTAACATTAGCTAATAATTGTTCTAAATCAGTTTCATCATCCCATGGTTTAACATCCATGGTAACAATTGACTTAGCAGCTGGTTTTGGACCTTTAGCAGCTTTCTTAGCAGCGTATTCAGCTAATCTTTGTTGTTTTAATTTTTCAGCAGCTTCATCAACTTCTTCGTCATCAGAACCGAATAAGTCAACATCTTCATCATCATCTTCTTCTTCAGCAGCAGCTGGAGCAGCTGGGGCAGCTTCACCGGCTGGTAAAGTTTCGAATTCTTCAGTGAATGAAGCAATGTGGTTGAACCATCTGGTGAAAGCTGGGTATGACTTTTGGAAAGCCTTGTAAGCAGCAACATCAGCTTGGGTAGCAGATGAACTATAGAAAAAAGAAACATTGGAATGTTAGTAAAACTAAACTTTTTTAAATTCATTTTTATTAAACTTGAGTATTCTTTCAAATTTTTTTTTTTGTGTGTTAAGAGTAAAATTTTGAAAAGAATAAGAAAAAGATTATAAGTCAGGAAAGTGAAACTTGATTGGGTTTGATACACATGGGTGGGGTCTTACGTCCACTTCATAAACACGGACCAATGTTAGTCATCATGATAATCTTTATTCTTACACTCCAACAACAACAAAAAAGAGATTTATAATAACCTCTTTTTTAATTTTTTTTTTTTATTCCAAATATAATATAAAAAGAACCATCTAAATTGAAATGAACACATATCAAGCTTTAAAAAAGAAAAAATAAAAATAAATAAAATAAACTTACCCAGAAATGTATGATTTATCAGCTAAGAAAGTGTTTAATTGAGCAATGGTTTCAACCTTTGAGAAATCTGAGTAAGACATTGTATTTATGTGTTAGATGACTTGAACCTTTAAGTAAAGTATTTATTGTCAAAGAAGGAAAGAAAAAATATGTTCAAATGAAAATTTTTTTCACAACGAAAAAAAAAAAAAAAAAAAAAAAAAAAAAAAAAAAAAAAAAATTAACTAGTAAAACAGCCATTCTGAAAATTACGCTGAGATTCACATACTTAACTCAAAATTTTACATACTAAAATATTGCCGGACCCATAATTACGCTGAGGAGCTTTTAAATTCTTAATTTTCAGGGCAAAAATATATATGTATAAATATAAAAAGTAAACAAATAAGAAGTGTTAATATAAATATAAAATTTAGAAGATGGAAAAAGTTATATACCCACAAGCCTTCTCTACAAGTTTCATTAACAGAGTTAGAAATGAAGGTACAGCTCTTTATATCTCAGCTGTACCAGCTAGATCCACTAAAAGAGCTAAAACTGTTGTAAATTATGCTGAATATGATGATATGAATTTTGATGATTTTGAAACTGATTCTAACTATGAAGATACAACTTATCATCACTATCATGCTATGAAGAATAATGAAAAATTAAACAACTCTAATTCTGATGGATCAAATAATGATAACTTAATAAATCAACCAAGATTAGCAACAATGACAAAACATATACAATTTACTGAACAAGAATTAAATTTAAATAATTCTGATGAAGAAATTATAATACCAATCAGAATTGAATTAGAACATAATAATAATAAAATTGTTGACTTCTTCTTATGGAATCTTAATGAAACATTAATATCTCCTGAACAATTTGCTTTAATTACTTGTCAAGATTTAGAATTACCAAATTCTTATCAATCACAAATTTCAAATTCTATAAAACAACAAATTGAAGAATATACTAATCTTGTAACAATTCAAATACCAAAAGATATTGATATTCATGTTATTATTAATTTATCTTGTAATTTAGATAAAAATTTATATGAAGATAAATTTGAATGGGATTTATCAAATGATTCAATAACACCAGAAATTTTTGCTAAAATTGTTGTTCAAGATTTAGGTTTATCTTTAGAATTTTTACCATGTATTTCACATGCACTTCATGAAACTTTATTAAAATTGAAAAAAGATTGTATAGATGGTCATTTACCACAAGAAATTAAAAATCAAGCAGCATTTGGTTATGAAGCTGGTGTAAGATTAGATAATGATCATTTAGGTTTAAGTTGGATTCCAAATATTGAAGAATTATCACAATGGGAAATTGAAAAAAGAGAAATTGAAAAGGAAAGAAATATTAGAAGATTAAAAAGAGAATCAATGAGAATTGAAGATGGAAATCATAAAAGAAGATATAGAAGACAATACGAAAATTTATCATTACCATAAATTATACAACTAAAAAATCTATTCCTGAAAGTAACCACTCTTTTCCTAACATTATCTCTTCTGGTGTTTTCCCTGTATCCCAACATTCTTGTGCAACAACACCCATTGTATGGATTGTTCCCATTTTTGCATTTGAATATAATTCATCAATAAATTCTTTTAAACATTTTCTTTGATATGAAGTATGTGATAAACAAGCTATAGTAAAAACAGGCCATACCATTTGTGTAACATATTTTGAACTTGATTCCATACTTTTATAAACAAATATAAATTCATTTAAAATTAATTCAATTTCATCATGTAATTCAATAGGTTTAACAAGTTTATATAAATTTATTAAAACAGCTAATGACCAACATTGTGCACATTTAATTCTTAATTCAAATTCTTGTTGTGATTCATTTGGTATAAATACTATATAATCTCTATAATTAATTAATTCATATTTAATTTCATTAAAAATTTTTTCAATATCAATTGAAATTAAATTATTTTTTAACTTATTATTTTTAATGGTTGATTTAAAAGATTTTAATTCTTTAGTACTATTATTCATTATTTTAAACTCTTTTCTTAATTGACAAAATTTAAATATACAATTAAATATTTCACCAGGACATCCCATTAATGTTGAAGTTGAAACATTAGTGAATTTATTACCATACCATTCAGGATCACAATATGGTAATCTACAATCAGGTGAAACAACAGCTGTAATAGTATCAAACCAAGACATATTTGTAATTAAATTTGATGTTTCATCCATTTTTTCAAGATCTTCTCTAAATGTTGAATCTTTAACAATTGAAGTAAATAATTGAAAAAATAAACGAACTAAAGCTGATCTACCTGATTCTAAAACTGTAAATAAAAAATGAACATGAATTAACATTAAAATTACAAAAAAATTAGATTTTTGTTTTTCTAATGAAGATTCCTTTTTTAAATTCATAACAATTCCTGAAGCATCTAATGAACCATCATCACTTATTGATTTTAAATAATTTATTAAATATTCCATAGTATTATTTATATGAACCATACCAGTACTATAAAATTCTTTTGCACCTTTAGTTTCATAAAGATGAATACATGATAATGCAATAAAACAACTTTTAACAATTTCAAAATCACAATATTTTAAAGCTAATTGAGGCCAAGGTGCTGTTTGTTGAGCATCTAATAGAGGTAATAATCTTTTAAAAAAATGTTTTAACATCATATTTTCTTCAACATAAGATAATTTTGTTTCTGAAATATTATTTATATTATTTGATAAAGAAATAGTATCATTTATAGATAAATTTGTTTCCATTCCTGTATTATTATTATTATTATTATTATTATTATTATTATTATTATTATTATTATTATTATTATTATTATTATTATTATTATTATTATTATTATTATTATTATTATTATTAATATTAATATTATTAATATTAATATCATTTTTTAATATTGATGTATTAAAATCTAATAATGAATGATTTTTTTCATTTAAATTTTCAAAAAAAGAAGGAAATTCATCTTTTGATATATTAAATGAAGGAAATAAATTTTGTAAATTATGAAATTCTTCAAACATATTTAATTTTTTTTTATTAATGTTATTATTTTTTTCTAAAATTGAATTATTATTATTATTATTATTATTATTATTATTATTATTATTATCATGATTTATTTGATTGTTATTAATATTTGGGATCTTTATTTCTGGTTTAATAGAAAAATTTATATCATTGTTATTTGTTGATGATGGAGTTAATAATAATGATGATGGTTGTTGTTGTTGTGGTGGTGGTGGTGGTGGTGATTTTTGAGGAATTATTGTAGTACTTTGAATATTTAAAGGTTTTATAGATTTAGTTGATTTAGATTTTATTGAATTAATTGAATCCTCTTTCTTTATTGACATTTTTTTAATTATATTAATATTATTTAATTCAGAATTTTTAACATTATTTATTTTAGTTTGATTTATTATTATTGGTTCACGTTTAGCTAAACTTTCTTTTAATCTTGGTCTACCTCTAAATCCATATATTGGTTCACCTTTTGAATTAAGTTTTAATTCATTATTGTTTCTACTATCATCAACATCAAATGATAGTTTAATACCATAACCTTCACATTGTTTACCACTTTTTATACAATTTTGACAATTTGGATGAGTTTCATCACATTTTCTTCTTCTCTTTTTACAAGTCCAACAACCTGTACGAACTCTCCTTATTTTTGACATTTTAAGAGTATTATCAACACTTGAATATATGTATATAAAATATATGAATGGTAATAACTACTTTATAGAAGAAGTTCCTTTGTTTTATTTTTGTTTTTGAATCTTAAAATCTTTTTACTTTTTTATATTTATTAAACTTATTTTTATACCAAATTTATTTTTCTAATAAATAAATAAATATGTGCTTTGACTTTCCGTAACAGGAAAGTCAAAGAATTTGCCTTCATTATATAATAACAAGTTATAACTTCAATAAAAATTACAATTACAATTACAATTACAATTAGTTGAAGTACCATTTCAATATAAACAATTTATTTATTCAAACTTTAAGATTTTTTAAATAGGGTTTCAATATCTATAAATAAATGAACATTTTTAAGGAAAAAAAAAAAGAATTATTTTTAACCCATTTTTAACTATAAAATTTTACAATTAAAAATATAATATAATGTCTACTTTCAATACAAATTTCATTCCTAATATGAATAATGATAATACCTCACAAGAAGGAATACCATTTTTTATGAATAGTTTATTTTCTTTTATAGGTAATAATATGAATAATAATATGAATAATAATAATGAAAACTCACAATTTATACAACAATTTCCTTTATTTCAACATATACCTATTAATTCTTCTAATAAAAAAAAAATCAATTGTTTTTCAATTATAAATCCATTAACATTAGATGAAAGTGAAAGAATATGTCCTATTTGTTATGAAAATTATGATGATGTTAATGAAGAAATTGAAACTGAATATAATTTATCATTTAATAATCCTTTAATACCAATTATAAGTTCAATTAAAAATAATGAATATTATTTAACAATTGAATATAATGATAATTTACAGAAATCACATGTTCCATTAAAATTATTTTGTGGTCATATATTTGGTTTAAACTGTTTTAAAGAATGGATTAAAACAAGTTATTCATGTCCATTATGTAGAAAAGAGCAAAAAGAAAAAGAAGAAAAATTATATAAAAGGTTAACACCAAGAGAACAAATTTATTATAAAAGAATAACAAATGATTATTATTCAGAGAGTAAAGTATATAATCATGAATCACAACATGAACTTCCTATATCATTTATTAATTAATTTTAATTTTAATTAAAAAATAATAATAAAACATTTAATTATAAAAATACATAGAAAAAAAAAATTGACTATATATAAATTTCAATTTATGCAATAACTCTTTAATAAATTTTTTTTTTTCCATCCAAAAAAAACCAATTTAATAACCTAAACTAATTAAAAAAACATACCCTTTATATAAAATATTTTCTCCCATTTTTTTTTATTTAAACCAAATAGGAATTGAATCATTTAATTGATTTTCATTAAAATTTTTTGATATATTATTATTCTTAATAAAATCATTCATTATTAATGGAGGATTATTATTCTTATTAATAAAATCATTCATTATTAATGGAGGATTATTATTCTTATTATTAAAATCATTCATTATTAATGGAGGATTATTATTTATAATTTGATAATTATTATTATTATTATATTGTTGTTGTTGTTGTTGTTGTTGTTGTTGTTGTTGTAATGATTCTAATTGTTGAATTTTTAATTGTAATTTTTTTGCATATGGAGTTGATTTAATAATTGGTAAATAATATTTAATATTTAATAAAAGTTTATTAATTTCAAAATTTAATTCAATTTCAAAAAATTCATTATTTTCATTATTATTTTCATTAAAAAATTGATTAATTAAAGTTTGAATAACATAATTACCAAATTTATCTTTAATTAAAATTTCAAAATTAAAATTAATTAATTTAATAATTTCAATTAAATAATTAAATTTTTTTTTAAATTTTAAAATTTTAATAAATTTTTCAATAACATTTGAAGAAAATTTTAAACAAGAAAATTTAATTAAATTTTTAAAAATTAATTTAAAAAAATTATTAATTAAATAATTAAAATTTAAAGAATTTTTAAAAAAATTTAATTCAAATAAAAATTGAATTATATAATTACCAAATTGATCATTAATTAAATCATTTAAATAATATAATAATTTATTAGAAATTTGTAAAATTTGATTTAAATTTGAATCATTTAATAATTTTTGAAGTACACAACAACCATGTTTATGAGTTGAAATTTTAACAATATTATTTGATAAACAAATTGAATCAATTAAAAATTGAAATTTTTTTGATTTAAATTTAAAAATACATTTTTGAATAACATGATTACCATTAAGATCTTTAATTAATTTTATAATATTATTATCTTCATCATCATCTTCATTATTATTATTAATTAAACCTTTAATAATTAAATCAATTTGATAATCATTTGAAATTTTATCAATAATTTTTTGTAAACTTCTTGTACCATATTGATTAATTGAAATTAAAAAAATAAAAGGATAAATTTTTTCAATTAATAAATTTTTTTCAATTTCTGATAAATAATCAATTAATTTTTGAATTAAATAATTACCAAATGGATCAATAATTAATTCTAATAAATTATTATAAATTTTATTAAAAATTATTAAACTATTAATTTTTGAATTAATTTCTAATTTTTTTTGTAAAAATCTACAACCATATTGATCAATTGATAATTTAATTATATCTAAATTTTCTAAATTAATTTGATTTAATTCTTCAAAATTTTTATAATTTAAATCTAATTTTAAATTTTGATTATTTAAAGTTTTAATTTGATATTGATTATTATTATTAAAATTTGAAGAAATTAAATTTTGATTTAAATTTGAATTTATTGATAATTTTTCTAATTCATTAACTAAAGGTAAAGATTTAAATCTTGATTTAAAAGTATTACCACCAATATTTATATTTAAATTTGAAAGTGGCGTTGAAGAATTTGAAGAATTTGAAGATAATGTATTTTGATTAAAAGCGCTTTGATCAGAAGAATAAGAATTAGAATTAGAATTAGGATAAGAATTAGAATAAGAATTAATATCAGGAGGTGTTAATGGTTCAATTAAAGAATTAATTGAATTGATTGAAAGATTTTGTTGATGATTACTTTGTTCAAAACTCTATTAATTAGAATAGTTAGTATTAATCTTTAGATCAAAAAAGGAAGAGAGATTGATTGAATTGATTGGATTGATTATAAGAAGTTTTGATTACATACCATTATAAATCTTATAATTATAAATCTTATAATTATAAATCTTATAATTTAAAAATTAAAGATTAAAGATTAAAGATCAAAGATTAAAATTATAATTGAATAAATAAATTTTAAAAGAATAAAATAAAATAGAATAAATTAAAAAAAAAAAAAAGGGGGAAATTAGTTTATAATTTATAATTTAAATATTTAAAATAAAAAGGGATAATATTAAATTTTTAGTTTAAATTGAATCATAATTAAAATCCCAAAAAAAAAAAGTCCAAAAACCAAAAAAAAAATTGGTGATGTTGTCGTTATCAAAAATTGGCATAAATATTTTTATAATTTTATTTATTAAAGAATTAAAAAGAATTATAAATAAATCTTTTGTTAGTTTCATATATTTAAATTCTTATTTAATCTTTTAAATTGAAATTATTTATAAAAAGAAAATAAAAATCTAATAAATTTTTTGGTAAGTTAAATTTCTAAATATTTAATATAATAAAATTATATAGTAAAATAAATAAATGAACTTTCGCATTAAAAAATTAAAACAAAAATTACATAAAAAAGTAAATATAAAAGGCTTTTTTTAATATTTATATATATATAATAATAAAGTTTATTTATTTTTTTGATACACTGCAAAGTGAATTAACAATTAATAATTAATTAATTAATACAACCTTTTATTAAAAATTTTATAATGTTTTTAATAACTTTAAATTAAAGAATTAATTTTGTTGTGTATTTTTTTTTTTTTTTTGTCTTTTTAAACCTTTAAAATTTAATTTACATTCTCTTTTTACAACAAAACAAACAACAAAAATCACAAGTAAACTAAGTTACCCCTTTTAATCTAATTTAATATTTAATAATAATAAATAAATAAATTAACTATATAAACTTTAAAAAAAAAGAAAGAAAGAAAAAAAGAAAAAAAACTTAAAAAAAGCAATCTTTAATTAGCAAATGTAAAATCTTTTATATAAAACAAAAAAAAAATATATATATATATATATACTATAATTCTTCATCTGATAAATTTAAATCATCATTAAAAATAATTTTTATTGAAAATCCTTTACCAATTTTAAATCCTCTAACATCAATTATTTCTTTTGTAATTATATCAATAAATTTATCTTCTTCTTTTGGTTTATTTAATTTTAAATCATCTTCTTTAATAATATCAAATTCATCTTCTCTTTCTTTATATGTTATATTTTCTTCAATTTCAACAAAATCTGGTGCTAATGTACTCCATTTTTGTGGTATTAAAAGACTAAATATATATATAATACCTGAATCTAATCCAGTAACACTAATAACACATTTTTTATAATTCCATTCAAGATCAAATAATTCTTCTTTTGGTCCTTCTAAAATTTTAATTAATGATCCTAATGATGTTTCCCACATATAAATACAATGTGATGATCCAAATGTTGATGCAATTAAATATTCTGAATTTGAATTAAATAATATTGAATTCCATTGAATTTTATTAACAACATCTTGAAATTTATGTTCAATTTCAAATTTATTATTATTAGAATTTTCACTAAAATTTAATTTTGATAAATTAATTAATCTTATTATTCTATCAGATGAATTAATTGCCATTTTTTTACCATTTAATGAAATAATTATATTTTTAATATTTGAATTTGAAATTTTTTCAAAATAAAAACTTTTTAAATTTTTTTTAAAAATTATTGAAATTAAACCTTTATTTGTTCCAAATATTAAATATTTATCATTTGGATGAAATTTTGATATTAAAATTTTTTGATTTAAAAATTCTTTATTATTAATTTTAAAAATTTCACCTTTTTCATTAATAAATCTTGGTAAATCTTCAAATAAAGTACATAAAATTTCAAATGGATTATTTGGATTAATTTCTGCATTTAAAATTAAACAATTAAAATTAAATTTTTTAATTATTTTTAATAATTTAAAATCAAATAAAATTATTTTAAAATCTTTACTACTAGATAATAAATAACGTCCACATGATGACCAACAAAGTGATTGAATTGATCTTGTATGAAATTTTAATTTTTTTATAATTCTTTTTGTATCATTATCAATTATTAAAATTATTCCATTTGATAATCCTGATGCTAAATATTCACCATCATTTGTATATTTAATAAATACTGAATGTCCAAATGATAAAGTATTTGTTAAATTTTCAGGATATTCTTTTAAAATTGAAAATGGATCTAATAATGAAAGATTCATAATTATTTTAATTCTTTGTTTGTTTTGTTTAAAAGAATAAATAATATTGTATTATTTAATTTTATTTAATTTTATTTTTATTTTATTAGTAGTGGTAAAATTCACGTGACAATAAAAATTTACGTGACAATTAAAAAAAATAAATAAATAAAAATACAGGTGTTCATAAAAAATTTGTTTAAAAGTCTAATAAACATTTAAAGTTTTATTCAAGTAAAATAATAATAATAATAATGAGATTAATCATTTGTTTATTTGTATACCTTTCTATGGTCAATGCTTTTTATTTTTATATCAATGGAGGTGAAAGAAAATGTTTTTATAAAGAATTATCATCAGAAACATTATTAACTGGTAAATATACTGTTGAAATTTATGATCAAGATAAAGATGAATTTAAAATACCAGCTCCAAAAGATTATGGTATCATCTTAGACGTTGAAGAAGTCTTTGATGATAACCATCGTGTTGTTCATCAAAAGGGTTCACCTACTGGTGATTTTACATTTACTGCTATTGATAGTGGTGAACATAGAATATGTTTTCAACCTCAATCACAAGGTTGGTTAGCAAAAATTAAAACTAAAATTATTCTTGATTTAGATGTTGGTGATACTGAATTACTTGATAGTAAAAAAAAAACAACTGTTCAAACTTTATCACAAAAAGTTAAAAATTTAAATAATAAAGTAATTGAAATTAGAAGAGAACAAAATTTAATGAGAGATAGAGAACGTTTATCAAGAGATCAAAGTGAATCAACTAATTCTCGTGTTATGCGTTGGTCAATATTACAACTATTGGTTTTAGGTTGTGCATGTGTTTGGCAAATTAAACATTTAAGATCATTTTTTGTTAAACAAAAAATTGTTTAAATATTGTTTAAACAATTAAATATCTTTTTTAATCTTTAAATTGATTAATAATAATATAGTTTATTGATTTATTTTTATAAGTTTCTAATTTGTTAATTAAGATTTATAATGTATAGAATTTCTTAAAGAAGTTTTTTTAGAATTGTAAAATTCAATTAATGATATACTGAATGTTATTAAAAACTTTTTTAAAATATATAAAGGTTTAAACATTTCTGGTGCCTAACAAAATAACGTTATTATAATTTTTAATTTTTCTTTTGTTAAAGCAAAAAAAAACTTAATTAAATTATTGAAAATTAAAAAAAATTAAAATAAAATTAAAATTAAAATTAAAATCAAATAAAATAAAATAAAATAAAATAAAATAATATTTAACTTTTTTAAAATTTGACTAAGTAGATTTCAGATTTATTTGAATTAAAGAATTAAAGAATTAAATATTCATTTTTTCCAAAAAAAAAAAATCTTCTCATAAATAAAAATAAAAAATAAAAAAAAATAATCATTCAACTTCATTTAGAAATATAACCAAATTTATTTATTTATTTATAATTAGAGGAGGGAGAAAATGTCAAGAGCCAGTCAGTATTCACTTAGAGACAGAAGTCGAACTACAACTAATACTGAAGCTCCATTAGATGAAATTAGACCAAGAAATAATACAAATGCTTCATCTGTTATTTATTTAGGTAATTTCCCAGAAGATTGGAATGAAAAAATAATTGAAAGTCTTGTTTGTGGAACTGGTGAAGTTGTTGATATTCGTTGTAGAATAGAACCAGGTGGAAGAAGAAATTTTGCCTTTATTGAATATTCAAACCCAGATCAAGCTATTAAAGCTTTAAGATTACTTTCTACAGTAAAATTAGGTACAAGAAAAAGATTAAGAGTTGAAATATCAAAAGAAGGATTTAGAAACAGTCCCTCTAATAAAGCACCATTAAAGCTTAAATCTGATGCTTTACCTTCATATGTACAACTTCCTTTAGAAATGCGTGATCCAAATGCATCATCATCATCACCATCACCACTATCACCTATTGATTCAAAAAATATAATTAATACAAATCATTCAATTCAAAATTTAACAAATGTTCAAATTCCTGAAATTTTTACAAAAGCTTCTCAATATTTACCAACATTTTCTAATGGATCTTTAACTAATAATGATGAAATATCGAAAATTTTAAGTACAATACCTCCAATACAAGTTATTGAATTAATATCTACACTTAAACAATTATGTATTACTACAGATTATATTGCTGCTAAAAATATTCTTGAAATGTCAAATAATATTCCTATAATTTTGGTTCAATCTATGATAATGATGGGTCTTATTGATTCAAATCAAATAAAGAATTTTATTCCAATTACAAATTCTCAAATAAATTCATTTAAAAATAATCCAAATTATGATAATAGATGGGATAATCTTAAAAATTCAACAATAGAAAAATTATTATTACTTAACCCTGATGAAGCTAAAATGATTACTCAACTTTTATTTCTTTCACAATCTGAAATTGATCTTTTACCTCCACAACAAAAAGAATTAGTTGGTACTATTAGGCATCAGTATCTTTAAAACTTTTCTTTTTTTCTTTAATAATATAAATAGCATCATTTATTTACTTTTATAATAACTAATACTGTAATTCTTATAACTTATATTTATTTATGATAAATATATAAAATATATAAAGAAAAAAAAAAAAAAATTCTGGTCAAATACATTCTTAATCAGTTTGCAATTCTCCTTTTCTAGCATTATCTTTAGCATCAATCATTATTCTATCTTCACTTTTAAGTATTTCATTAATTTCAGCTTCTTCTTCAGCTGATAATTTATTGAAATCAGGTGGTATTTCATTCATTTGAACACTTGGTGCACCATTTAAATATCTTAACTCTTCTAAAATTTTTATCCTTACATTTTCTAAATACTTTTTAGAATTTTTATTATCAAGTTTATCACCTAAGTTAGGAAAAAGAGAACAATCTGGTTGAAAAAAATTTCTAAATGGTAAAGTTTCTGGAAGTTTTGAATTCAATTTTACATCTGTCATAACACTAGTTTCATAACACCAAAGACGTGATACGTTACGAGGTGTATATCCTCCACCTCCTAAAACTAACATAGGAATACCAAAGCTCTTTATAAATTTCACACATTCTCCATGTGCTTTAATATTAAGGTTAAAACATCCCAATCTATCATGACCTAAAGAATCAGCTCCACATTGTTGAACTATAACAGTTGGTTTAAAAGACGTTATTAGTGGATCCATTATTGATTTAAATAATTTAACATATGACTCATCATCTATACCATCATTCAAGGGCACATTAATACTATAATGCTTACCTTTTCCAATACCAGTTTCATCCACATTACCAGTCCCTGGGAAAAACATACCATTATATTTATGAAAAGATACAGTCATTACTCTATCAGTTGTATAAAATGCTTCTTGAACACCATCTCCATGGTGTAAATCTATATCTATGTAAAGAACCCTCGGGTGATATCTAAGTAGATTTAGTATTGAAAGTACAATATCATTAACATAACAAAACCCACTTGGTTCAAATTTTTTTGCATGATGTAGACCACCAGACCAATTTATAGCTATATCTGATTGTCCTGATATAAGTTTTTGTGTAGCATCTAATGAAGCCCCTGAATACATTGAACTATAATCATATACACCTTCAAAAATAGGACAATCATCACCAATATTAAAGGTTTTTAAAGCAGTTGAAAATTTAGTTACGTTATCAGGAGTAACGCTTTGTAAAAAATCTATATAATCTTCTGAATGAAAATTCACAATTTCCTCCTTTGAAGCAGCTCTTGGTATATATAAATCCATTTTTTCATATAATTTATACCCTATGATTAAATGATCTGTAAGCATTAAACGAAAAGGTTTCATTGGATGTTTTACACCATAATGAAAAGCTGAAACTTTTGGATTATAATGATATGATACATGAGGTGAAAATCCAGAATTAGGTTCATATAATGGAGCGTTCTTTTCTGTTTTTGTATCCCTAAACAATGTTTCAAAATCACTAGTCATTTTTTCTTTTTGTGTCTTGAATTATTTGTTCAATGTTTAATATTGTTTTTTATTAATTATTGTTTTAAGTACTAAACATAAAAGAATAATAATAATAATATGTAAATAATTAAAATAAAAAAAAAAAAATTACCCGGTAAATTTAGAATTGTATTTTCATATATTTTGCCACCAAATAAATTTTGATCTCAATTCAAATTTAAAGTATAACAACATCTTAGTGGCAAAACTCAATACTTTATACCTTCATTAAATATTAACTCAATTACTCAAAAATGTCAAGTGCAGCTGGTTTTGACAGACATATAACTATCTTTTCACCAGAGGGTAGACTTTATCAAGTTGAATATGCTTTCAAAGCAATTAATTCAGCCAATATCAATTCTATGGGTGTGACTGGTAAAGATTCAGTAGTTATTATTACTCAAAAGAAAGTACCGGATAAATTGTTGGATCCTTCTACTGTTAGTTATATGTTCAAGATAACTTCAACAATTGGAATGGTTGCTACAGGGTCAATTGCAGATGCTAGAAACCAAGCATTGAGAGCAAGAGCAGAAGCAGCTGAATTTCAATATAAAAATGGTTATCAAATGCCAGTTGATGTTTTAGCTAAGAGAATGGCCAATCTTTCACAAATATATACACAAAGAGCATATATGAGACCTTTAGGTGTTGCTTTAACATTTTGTTCTGTTGATGATGAAAATGGACCTTCTTTATTTAAGACAGATCCTGCAGGATATGTTATTGGATCCAAAGCTAATGCTACTGGTCCTAAACAACAAGAACTTACAACATCATTAGAAAAAAAGTTTAAAAAGAAGGATTTGATAAATGGAGACTGGAAGAAGGTAGTTGAATTTGCAATTATCACTTTATCTAATACATTAAACACGGAATTTAGAAAAAATGATATTGAAATAGGGGTTGCTCTTGCAGATAGTTTTTTCACATTATCACCAGACCAAATCGATGAACGTCTTGTTTCTATTGCAGAACAAGATTGATGTTTAAGATGTTTATATATCTCTCTATAAAGAATAATAATGGTTCATATATATTTAATTTTGTTGTTATAAAATTTTAAATCAGACTCTTTCTTCTGTAAATAACCTAACTTTAAGCTTAGAATAATTTTTTATGATTTTTATATTTTATGAGATGTATTTTTATATGTTCAACTATGTGAGATTGAGATTATTCATTAAAGATTTAATATCTGTGTTGTTTTTCCTGGTGACTGGATGTTTCGATAATAGATAATTTTCTAGTTGATTCAATTATTCTAAAAAAACAACTTTACTGTTTACAAAATTTCCTCTCAAGGACAATCGATTTATATAATGAGTTTGGTTGAATCAGAGGAACCATATCTTCAAGATGTCACTCAAAATATTGATTCTGGAAATGAAAAGAAGGATGACACTCAAAATGAACAACATATTGAAGAAATAAAAAGCCTTCCCAATGACAATTTTGGTATAGATGACAACGAGAATAATAATGGCAATGATAATGATGATGATGATAATATAAATGATGTCGATAATGATGATGATGATGATGATGATGATGATGATGATGATGATGATGATGATGATGATGATTTTGGTGCCTTTTCTGACGTTTCTTTTGAAAACTTTGAAGAAAATATAACTTCAAATATTGATAAAAGCATTAAAAATAATGAAGAATCTAATAATTACATCCAATACAGAATTGAACCAAACTTGTTCAATGAACTTTCAAAACTTCAACAGATAATCAAAGAAAATATCCAAGAAGCTCTTCCATATGACACTTCAAGAGATCCAAATGATGAATACACAGAAATTTTAAACGATCGTTCTAGACATTTACTTGAAAGATTATTAGCTATGTCGTTTTTAAAACCACAGAATTGGAATAAATCTTCATTGAGAAAAGAATTACTTGTTACACTTGGTTTACCAGCTGAAATTGAAGAAGAAATTCCAGAAAAACATAATCCATTCTTAGAATACAAAGTACCAGACATTGAAAGCTACAAAATTCCAGTATCTCAAATAGAGACCATGAAGGAAAATACTGAAATAAAACTGAATGAACTTAACAAACAATTAAAGACAGATTCTTTAATTAAGGAAATGAATGAAAGTGACCTAGACTTATTAATTGTTTCATATAACAAAGACTTACAAACTATTGAACAACTACTATCACTTTGGGAATCAGAAGAAAAGAAGTTAAAGTCAGATAATGTGACCTTTGAAAGTGTTGTGGAAAATTTAGTTGGTTATACTCAAAGACTAAGAAGAGAAGAAACCATCAAGAATATGAAGAAAAATAAAGGAACTATACAATCATCAACCAATACAACATCTAAAACAAATAGATTCAGCTCTCTGCTCAAAAATCCATTAAGAAAATCAAAATAAAAGTTACCAAACTTAATATATATATTAATACAAAAAAAAGAAAAATGAAGTGTAATGATTCTTCTACTAAATTAATTATTAAAATTAGTGATACTATTGACATCATTTGATGTGCTAGAGTTTGTTTGATTTTGGGGTGTGATTATGCTTTCAGAATCACCAACGTAATTATTAAAAGATGCCAAATTTTGTAGACTTAAATTTGCAGTTCCCATTTCAGGTAAGTGTAAATTAAAATATTGTAAATTCATTGGATCTAGAGCAAAGTTACCGTTATTATTTATATTTGAATTTTCAAAATTTGGAAATAATTCAGAAGGATCAAATTCAGTTGGTTTATTCCAAATATTTGAGCTATTAGGTAAACTATTTGTAAACAGGTAGAGATCAGGGAACTCTAATGCATTTTCATTATTCATTGTTTGATTTCCACTTCCAATATTATTTGGGATATTTGGATTTAAACTCTCTATATTTTGTTTTATTTTTGAATCATCTATAGGGGTTTGTATTGATGTTAAATTATTTGTATGTATAACTTGTGGTTGAGGTTGTAAATTAACATTAGGAATGTTTGGTAAATTTTGATTGTTAATTGGATTCTGGAATATTCCTAATTCCTGTTGAGATTGTGGTGGTAATGGAGGTTGATTCATTGGATTTTCTGAATTACTTTCATGAAATGGAAATGATTTACCGTTAGAAATTGTAGGATTTTTATTAATAGGTTCTAAGCTTGTTCCTGGTGTAGGAGTAATATATGATGATGATGTAGAGTCATGTTTGTTCTTAATATCATGCAACATGTTCTCTCTTAATTTTTTATTCTTGGATATCTTCTCTAGTGATGCACTAATAACCAACGTTATCATGTACACTTTTCCTAAAGCATTTAAACCATTCATTGCCTGCTTAAAACCTGATTTTGCACTTTCAGAAATTGATAAAATAGGAGAATCAAAATGTAAAAGAAATGTGACAGCTGCTGTAAATAAACTAGTAATTGTAAGAGGTTGAGAATATTTTAAGACGTTCTTCTCCAACATTTTAGTAGTAATGTCAACTATGATTATTGAAGCTTGAAAAACAATCCCTTCAGATGGATATTTCCTATTTGGATTTTGCTTAATCATAGAAGATCTATGAATCAAACATAAAGAAGCATAATAATATAAATTTAAAAGTGAAGCAGATGTAGAAAGTTCCTTGTTTGGGGAATATTGGAGGCTCAGTGGTAGATTATTTCTCCAACTACTCATGATCATATCACAATGAGTAATAACAAGTTGCTCACGCTGTCTATGTCTTGATTTTTCAGATTCAACTGAGTATTGTTCTTTCAAAACTATTGATACAATTTCTGAAAGTCTAATAAATTGTATGAACGATTCTCTGTCGTTGCTTGAAACATCATCTGCAAAATCTTCAAATGTTAACATTTCAACATCACAATCTTCTAATTGAATCACACGAGGTCTTCCAAAACCAAATCCACTACCTATATCCTTTATATATAAGAGCCACCAAATAATTCTCCATAATTTTCTTTCCTCAATACTTAAACTTGAATCTTTTAAACTTCTATGAAAACCAAAACCTTGAGCAATAGTTATAGCAAGTCTTGACCAATAAAATGAACTACCAATTATATCATCGAATCCTTCCCAAAATCTTGAAAATAAGCAAAGAGATTGAACTAGAGTTAAAGGATCTCTTTCATAATTTGAGTCATAAAGTGCTTTAGCTCTTTGGAAAAATGTACAACTAACTAAATAATTAGAGCCATTTGAATCAAATAATTTAGGATTTGTTGAAACTCTTGAAGCAGCTAATAAAACAGATTGTAATAGTAAAAGTGATAATTTAGACGTTTGGTAATCTTCCATGAATTTCTTTTTATTAATAATTGGTTCTAATGGATAAATATGTTCAAAAAATGTATTTATAAGATCATCACATAATGATTTTTCAGGAAGCAAAAAGGCACCTTTTAGTTTTAATATTTCAAACTGAACTGTATCTATTCCTAGTCTTGTCTTTTCAATTGAATCTCTTAATGATGAAGGTATAACTTTATCAACTAAAAAATGATTATTTGTATCTGAGGAAACTTCTGCTCTTAAAAGATATGAAGCATTTGATGATGATCCTAAGAATGAAATATATGAAGCCTTTTTAAATAATGATGAATTATCTATTTTAGCATTAACTGCTGATATAGCAGCTATTGGCTCAACTTTCCCACCTGATGAACTGTGTGAAATAGATGATTTATTATTTAATATTGCACTATTTTTGATTCTTTTGGAGTTTTTACGTTCTTTACGCTCACGAAAGCGACACTCAGATCCAAATGTAAGGCAATTTGTACATGGTATATGTATTGTAGCATCACATCTGACCTTTCTAGAATGACAAACTTCACAAGCTCTTGATGATCTATTTCTTTTAAACTTAACTACTTGTTTCTTTGGTTCTGAAGAATTCAACTCAGTAAGGTTGCTCTCTGACATTATAAACTCTTTAGTATGAGTAATTACTACTCCTGTACTCCTGTACTCTCCTCCTGACGATTCTCAATGGATGTCTCTCCCTATACTTTTATTTCTCAAATAGATTTAATTAATCCAATTGAATATTCTTTTTTGATATTTTTTAAGTGTTGTTTATAATTCTTTTGTTTATTATTGTTATTATTATTATTCTTATTATTTTGAATTTGAAATTAATTAAAAACCAAGTGTTTCTTTCCCCTCCAAAATGGCAGAATTTTTTTTATAAAACTAGGAATGAACCTGTTTTTTCTTAATATATATAAACAAATCTACCTTTGGATTATTAATATAGGTTAGTTTCAAGGAATAAGTGCCCTCTTTCTCTTTAAATTTTTTTCTGGTTGGATCTATTTAAATAATAGAGCCAGCAATAATTTATTTTCATTATTTATTTGAAGAACAAATCCTTTTTAACCCATTATTAATTTTTGTTGCTTGTTTTTTTTTTTTTTCTATAACTGGTATATAAATCAATTCTCCAATATTCACTCTTAAAAACACTAATACTAAATACTATTATATTATATTAAACTATTAAAATTACTGAATGTTAACTTCAACCGGAAATTTTGACACATTAAATTAATTCCGGTTACACAAAAACTTGAAAGTTTTTTAAAGAGATGTTGAAAGCATAAAGAGTTGTCTACACATCTTTAACAACACTAGATTAAACAAGTTTTGCTGTTCATCACATATTCATATATAATATTAATATGAATCAATCAATTACTTGGAAAGAGATATCTGCCTGTGGGGTATCAATTATAGGGATTATTTTATCAATCAATTATATCAGATCAAAAGATCATAATAACCAACTTTCAAAGCTTCCACCACCAACTATAGGTATTGAAGGATTAATAGGAAATACACCAATGATGCTTATAAAATCATTAAGTGAAATTACTTCTTGTAAGGTCTATGCTAAATTAGAATTTTTAAATCCTGGTGGATCTGCTAAAGATAGAGTTGCTTTAGCTATAATAAGAGACAAAGAAAAAAAAGGTGAATTAAAAAAAGGTGATGTTATCTTTGAAGGTACATCAGGTTCAACTGGTATATCTATTGGAACAGTGGCAAATTCATTAGGTTATAAGTCAATTATTCATTTACCTGATGATACATCTCCAGATAAATTAGCTTTATTTAAAACATTAGGTGTTGGTATTTCTAAAGTTAAACCTGCTTCAATTGTTGATCCTGGTCAATATGTTAATTCTGCAAAAAAGGCAACATTGGATCTGAATAATGATTCTGATATTGAAGCAAATGGTATTTTCGCTGATCAATTTGAAAATGATTGTAATTGGAGAATACATTATATAACAACAGGTCCAGAAATTTATAAACAATTAAAAGGTAAAGTTGATTATTTTATTGCAGGTTGTGGTACAGGTGGAACAATTGCTGGTGTTTCAAAATATCTTAAAGAAAAAATTCCAAATTTTATATCAATTTTAGCAGATCCACAAGGTTCAGGATTTTTTAATAGAATTAATTTTGGTGTAATGTATACTAATGAAGAAAAAGAAGGTACAAGAAGAAGACATCAAGTTGATACTATTGTTGAAGGAATTGGTCTGAATAGAATTACACATAACTTCAAAGTAGGAGAACCATATATTGATGAAGCAGTAAGAGTTACTGATCAACAAGCTATAAAGATGGCAAAGTTTTTAAGTTGCAATGATGGTTTATTTATTGGATCTTCAACTGCTATAAATGCAGTTGCAGCAGTAAAATATTGTAAAGAGAACAACTTAAAGAATAAAAACATTGTTATAGTAGCATGTGATTCAGGTACAAGACATTTAAGTAAATTTTGGAAAGAAGCATTAGATGTACCAAGTGATATAAATATTGAAGAGGTTTTAAAGGAGTAAATCTCAAAAAAAAAAAAAAAAAAAAATTATATTACAATACAATACAATTAATATTTAATTATTTATAGATTTTTAGATTTCATGACATTAATTATATAATAGCAAATAATATAAAGAATTGTTCTATGTATTTTTGTTTTTTTTTTTTTTTTAATTATGTTTTAGCTCATTAATCCAGTAGGATATTTAACCCGTATACCATCAGTTTTATCATTAATACGTATCAAAGCTTCATGTTGTAATACAGGTCTTCTAGGTTTATCAGCAACAGCGTTTACATCACCTTCAGCATCTACATCTTTAGCCTTTACTTTCACGGCTCTTCTTTTTAATAATTTATTAATTGTCTCTGTTTTTTCCATTTCAAGTTTTTTTTGATTTATATGATTTCTTTTTCTTCTATTTTCTAATTTTCTTAATTCATCATCTTCTTTTGTTAATTTTACTTCCTCCTTAGGTTTTTTCTTACTTAAAGGCAATGATAATAGAGTTGATGGTGCTTTTCTCTTTGTTTGATAAGAAAACACTCCATTTTCAAAATCTTCTTCTTCTTCATCATCTTCATTATCATCATCTTCATCTTTTTCATCATTTTCAATAGTAGCTGAATTAGTACTTGTTTTCTTCTTCTTCTTTTTAACTTCGATTTTGGGTTGTTTCTTTATCTGATTAGTTTGTTTACTACTTAAAAGATTTGTAGCTTTTGGAACTGGTGTGGATACACTAGATTCATAATCGGAAATTTCATCATCATCATCAACAATAGCTGCTTCTTCTTCCTCATCGTCATCATCATATAAATCGCATTGTTCATATTCTTCTTCTTCCTCCTCTTCTTCTTCTTCTTCTTCTTCGTCATCATCCTCTTCATCATCTTCATCTTGATCAATTTCTTCTCCTAACGCATCATTATCACGAGGACTCTGTGTCTTCTCGTCCTCAATTGCATCATCCATTACTTCAGCTTCAATATCCTCTATGTCACTTAATTCAGAATCTGAATCATCTATATTTTTACTCATTATTAATTGTTTAGATATTAGAGGAAGTTGTTTTAAAATGAATTAATGTTATATATGATTAGAATTTTTTTGTTTTTGTTTTCTGAATTTTTAATTTTTTTTTTTTTTATTTCTCTCCCTTAAATTTTGAAAAATTTGGTTATGTAGCATTTCACTAAAAAAGCAAAATCTTAAAGATATAAAATTCTTTTTAACAAATAAATATTTCTATTTCACTTCATATTTTGTAGTTTCGAAATTTAGGTCATCATTTGTCAATCATGGTTAAAATGAATGTACGGTATTCACTTATATATTAACGAAATATGAAATATATGTTAAAGTTTCCAGGTAAACGAATAATATTATAATTAATCTGGAGAAACATCCGGACATCAGAATAAATATAATAAAATACCTATTTTTCCAAATTTTGTTTTTTTTTTATTATTAAAAATAAGATTATTTTTAATAACTATTTTCTTATCTACTATACACTATAATATTTTATTAAATACAACATTTTGAAGATTGAAAATCATGTTTTAAATGAATTAAATTTTTTTTTAAAAAAAAAAAAATATTTATATTTTTAACTTTTTAAAAAATAATCAAGATGTTTCTAAAAAAAGATTATTTTTTAAAAATATTTAACTTTGTGCACAAGATCTTTTATTTTTAAAGTTTAAGCAATCAATAAAACCATCCATTCAAACACATATCAAAAAAAAAAAAAAAATATGTATCTAAAACTTATTATAACTGACATTTTTAATGAGTTATAAAATAAAAGTTGGTTTGGTTGTTCTTAAAAGTGGACATCCAATCACCAAATAATTTTTTTTTTTTTTAAAAAAAAAAAAAAAAAAAAAAAAAAAACAAAAAAAAAACAAACAAAAACAAAATTATAAAATAAAGAGTAAAAGAGTTTTATAATCAACAATAATAACAAACTAATGTCAAATAGTATGCCCTGATTTCCATAAATCATTAATGATATATTATTAATGATTATCCCTTTTGTATATTGATAATTTACTAACGTAAGACTCATCAATTTTTTTGTGTTTTTTTTTTATAGTTCAATTACAATCTATTCTTCCAAGTAGGAAAAAATTTAAAAGTTCATCATCTTTTTTACAATTAAATAATAATAATAATATTAATAATATTAATAATGAAATTATAATAAAACCATCAAAATTTTTTTCAATACCTATAAATTCATTAAATTATAATAGTAATAACAATGGTAAAATATTTAATGGTAATGAAACTGAAATTTTTGAAGAAAAAAATGATGAAATGATTAAATCTCAAAAAAAAGAAGAAGAAGAAAAAGAAGAAAAAGAAGATGAATATATTGTAACAAAACAAATTGATCTTAAACAATTATTAACAAAAATTAAAGATAAAGATTCATTAGAAACTAAAAAATATGATTTTATTACTATATTAAATTTTCCAAATGTTTCATCACAAGCTATTGAACAATCAATTAATTTTTTAATTAAAATTAAAGATGAGATTGAAATTGATTTTAAATGGTGTTCAGTTGAAGAATTAGATACATTAATAATATATATATGTTTTATTGTTGATGAAAAGAAGAATTATATTAAAATTATTAAAAATAATTTAAAAAAATTAAATGGAATTAAGATATTTGATAAAGATTTAAAATTTATTAATTTAAATGAATGTGAAGAAATTAATAATAATAATAATAATTTTAATTTTAATAAAAATAAAGAAATAATTATTGAAAAATTAATTAAAATTATTAAATTTGGTAAATCAACAATTGAATATAATTTAAATAATAATGATTATATTGTTGATTTAAAAGAATTAAATGATATTCCAAAAGATCAATTAACACAAGTAATTGATGATATTAAAGGGTTTAGATTAAAAGTATTAAATGATGAAAAATTAAAGAGAAAACAAGAACAACGTGATGATTTAAAAAGAGCAAAATTACAACTTAGACAATTATATAATAAATTTAAAGATGATGAAGATAATGATAAAGAATCAGATTCAGATTTTGATGATGATGATGTAGATGATGATGATGATGATGATGAAGATAGAAATATTGAAAATAATTATCAAGAAATTTTAAGAAAATTACATGATTTTGAAAATAAACATAATTTAATTTTAAATGAATTAATTGATTTAAAAGTTTATGCTAAAAAGAATAAATTAATTATTGATTTAGATGATTTAGATGATTTTGATGATTTAGAAGAAGAAGAAGAAGAAGAAGATATAAAGAAAGAACAAATTAAGGAAGAAAAGGTTAAAGATAGTACAAATAATAACTTAGATATTAAACAAATTAATTTACAAACTAATGATTTCTTAAATGAAGTTGCTAATGAAATAATCAATAATAATAATAATGATAATAATGAAACTTCAAAAAAGATAATAAGTATATCAACATGTACTGATGATGAATTAGAATTAGCATTTAATAAATCTAAAGATTATATTAATTCAATTTTAGATAAATATTTAGATTTAGAATTAGATGATGAATCATTTGATTATTTATTTGAAAGTTTAAAAGAGAATAAAGATAAAATAAAATTAATTGAAGAATTAAGAGAAATTGGATTAGGTGATGATGTAGATGATGATGAAGAAGAAGAAGAATTAGAAAATAAATTTGAACAAATTGGTGGTTTAATTTGGGATCAAATTTCAAAACTTTTATAAATAAGAAAAATATATTTATTTTTATTTATTTTTATTTATAAATATATATATATATATATAATTAGATATTTAAGTGTTAATTAACTTTATTGGGGGCCCTTTGCTTAAAAAAAAAATTGTAAAATGATTCGCGTTTTTTTTTTATAAAATTTAAGAGTTATAAAATTAATGATGAGAGGAGTTTGAATAATTTGTCTTTTGTATTGATAGATTTGTATGTTATCATTAGTATTTAATTTCATTTTAGAATAGAATAGAATAGAATAAGGAGAAGAGCAAAGATTATTTTATTTATTTATTTATTTATTTATTTTATTTATTTATTTATGTTTAATTTACAATAAAATCACAAAAGAAAAAAAAAAAAACATGTAAAAATATCCGAAAGGAGTAATTACCGAATCGGGAAATCAAATTTCAGAAGAAGAAAAAAAAAAAAAAAAATGAAAACAAAA
>JAJMKZ010000308.1:0-29457 GCA_030564005.1 Ruyongia tratensis | reverse complement strand
TTTTTTATTTTTATTTTTATTTTTATTTTTTTTTTTTTTTTTTTTTTTTTTTTTTTTTTTTTTTTTTTTTTTTTTTTTTTTTTTTTTTTAAGGGTGAATAATAAATTTGTTTCATAAAATTTATTTGTTGACTGCTTCAACTAAAATTAAAAAAATTATTCTCAAAAAAAAAAATAAAAATAAAGTTATACATTGATTTGATTTAAACCATTTCTTTTAACATTCAATTGCTTTCATATCAATTAAGGCTTTAACTTTAACTTTAACTTCAAGCAAAAAAAGGAAGAAAA
Organism: Ruyongia tratensis; assembly: GCA_030564005.1. Lineage (NCBI taxonomy): Eukaryota > Fungi > Ascomycota > Saccharomycetes > Phaffomycetales > Wickerhamomycetaceae > Ruyongia > Ruyongia tratensis. Next base: position 29,167 of record JAJMKZ010000308.1, on the reverse strand, counting down.
AAATAAAAAAAAGAATCACATAAATATACCTACATTTTTTTATACTGTGTCTTTAAAAATTAATAATAAAAATAAAAATAAAAATAAAGATTCAATCATGAATAAGAAATTTATATTGAGTTTATTAGTATTAGGTATAACTGCAAATGGTAATCTGATAGATACTATCACTGAAGATACAGAAGATCATAAAACAACTTCTACTTATAATACTAAAACTTATACAACTTCAACTAATACTAGAGATACTCAAACTTATACAACTGTTTCCACTGATTCTGATTCTGATACTGATACTGATACTGATACTTATTCCTATGATTGGACTCACACTTATAGTGATGATGACAATGACAATGACAATGATAGTACATCAATAACAACTAAACAAACTTCAAAAACAACATCATCGTTAACTTATTCTACTAATGATGATACCTCATCTATAACAACAACTTCACAAAGCTACATCACAAGAACAACTTCAACAAGAACTTATTCTACCAACACAGATAATGAATCAACTACTGATAATGATGATGACAATAATAGTTTAACTGCAACTATACCGACAACTACTGATGAGAATGAAGAATCAACTATGACTACTACTACTACTTCATCAACTCCTTCAAGTTCAAATGTTCAAACTACATCAACTCCTTCAAGTTCAAATGTTCAAACTACATCAACTTCCTTAAGTTTAAGTTTAAGTTTAAGTTTAAGTTCAAGTTCAAGTTCAAGTAAAAAGACAACTTCTTCAAGTTCAACAACTACATTACCAACAACAACAACATTAGACGATGAAACTTCAATTACTTCAACTGCTGATGAAACTTCAACTACTTTAACTGCTGATGAAGAAACTTCAACTACTTCAACTACTTTAACTGCTGATGAAACTTCAACTACTTCAAGTGCTGATGATGAAACTTCAACTACTTTAACTGCTGATGAAACATCAACTACTTTAACTGCTGATGAAACATCAACAACATCAACTGCTGATGAAGAAGCTTCAACTACTTTAACTGCTGATGAAACTTCAACAACATCAACTGCTGATGAAGAAGCTTCAACTACTTTAACTGCTGATGAAACTTCAACAACATCAACTGCTGTTGAAACATCAACAACTTCAACCACTTCAAATGCTGATGAAGAAACTTCAACCACTTCAAGTGCTGATGAAACATCAACAACTTCAACCACTTCAAATGCTGATGAAACCTCAACTACTTTAACTGCTGATGAAACCTCAACTGCTGATGAAATCTCAACTACTTTAACTGCTGATGAAACATCAACAACATCAACTGCTGATGAAACATCAACTACTTCAAGTGCTGATGAAGAAACTTCAACTACTTTAACTGCTGTTGAAACATCAACAACATCAACTGCTGATGAAGAAACTTCAACTTCATTTGCTGATGAAACTTCAACTTCATCTGCTGGCGATGAAATTTCAACAACTGATACAGAAACATCTGCATCTCCTACTTGGGTTACTAACATATTAGTTAGTTCCAGTGTTGAAACAGCTCCAGATCATGATATTACAACAACACTTGATTCAACTTCAACAAGTTCTACATCTAGTTCTACTTTGACTGGTCCTTCTGTTTCTCCAACTTCATCTGAAACTGAAACTGAAACTGATTCAGAAACTTCTTCTACATCTACAACTTCATCAACTGAAAGTATAAATAACTCAGAAACATCTACTTCATCTACCACATCATCAAGTAGCTCTGATTCAACTGTCTTTACTGGTCCTATAGTTTCTCCAACTACTTCATCTTCATCAAGTAAAACTGATTCTAGTACATCTTCATCATCTGTCACAACTGGTCCAATAAATACACCTTCATCAAGTACTTTAGTTTCAAGTTATCTATATTCTTCTACAAGCCCTACTTTAACTCCATCAACAACTTCAACTGGTACCGAAGTTCTACCTTTTTCATCATCTTCTGATTCAAGTTCAACAGGACCTGTTACTTCTCCAGCTTCAACTACTTCATCTGAATTAACTACATCAGCTTCTACTGGCCCAGCAAATTCACCATCATCTGATACTACCAGTACAAGTTCATCTGATACTACTGGTACCTCAAGTCCAACTTTAACTGAAGCTACTACTAGCCCAACTTCAACTGATATTACAACTAGTCCAACTTCAACTGATAGTACAACTAGTCCAACTTCAACTGATAGTACAACTAGTCCAACTTCAATTGAAAGTACAACTAGCCCAGCTTCAACTGATAGTACAACTAGTCCAACTTCAGCTATAGGTACTACTGGTACTTCAAGTTCAACTTCAACTGATAGTACAACTAGCCCAGCTTCAACTGTAGGTACTACTGGTACTTCAAGTTCAACTTCAACTGATAGTACAACTAGTCCAACTTCAGCTGTAGGTACTACTGGCACTTCAAGTTCAACTTCATCTGATAGTACTACTGGTACTTCAAGTTCAACTTCAACTGATAGTACAACTAGTACAACTAGTCCAACTTCAGCTGTAGGTACTACTGGTACTTCAAGTTCAACTTCAACTGATAGTACTTCAGATGCCGCTACTACTAGTAATACTTCAACTGATAGCAAATCAAATACTTCTACCACAGACAATACTTCAAATACTACTGCTACTAGTAACACTTCAAATACTGCTGCTACTAGTAATACTTCAAATGCTAGTACTTCAAACACTTCTACTAGAAGCACTTCATCTAGTGCTACCAGTACAACTCCAAAGTCAAATACTAGTAAGACTTCAGATTCTAACACTAGTAAGACTTCAAATAACACATCAAACACATCTACAAGTGATTCAAGTGATACATCTGCCACTACCAACTCCAGTGAAGAAACAACATCTGCTGTTTCAAACTCTTCAAATGAATCTGTTACTAGTACTACAGCTCGTCAACCTAGTAAAGGAACCTCATCAGCTGCTGCTACTACTTCTCCAACAAGTTCATCTGCTACTACATCAACTACTTTAGCTGCAAGTCAATGGCTTCCAACAACATTAGTTACTGCTGCTACTTCTGTTGCTTCTGGTGAAACAAGTACAACATCTGTTGCCACATCAGCTTTACCAAAGGCTATTGCTCCATCTAGTTCAGCAAGTGATGTTCCATCTGATTATTCATTAATTTCTATTGGTTTTAAAGAATCTTTAAACTATGCTTTTGTTGTTCAAAATTCTATTGCTTCAGCTCAAATTTTTGAATATTTACCAATGATTTTAGAATATCCATATGATTTTGACAGTAGCAATATCTCTGTTTATGAATTGGTTCCATTTACATCAAGTAATGTTGATTATATCATTACTGTTGCTGAAGTTTATTTCCCAACTTCATATGTTTCTGATTTACAAAGTAAGATTGTTGATACTTCTTCTTTGATTTATAAGAATCCTGATTCAACTGCTCAAAGTTTAAGTTCTTTAATTGATCCATCTATCCCTCTAACTGGTTTAGATATTGATAGTTCTTCTGGTTCTTCTTATTCCAGTTTGAGTTCATCTAGTACTTCTATTGATTCTGGTTCTATGGAATATTCTGCATCAATTACTACTGCTGTTTCATCAAAGACCAAAAAGAAAATTATTAGTATTGTAATTGGTTCTGTTGTTGGTGGTACAGTTTATATATCATTATTAGTATTAGCTACTAGATTCTACATTTTGAGAAAGAAGAGAAATATTTCTCAAGGTTCAGTTCCTATTGATCAAGATTCATTCCGTGGTGAAATCAGATTATCTGGTTCATCATCTAACATATCAAGAGGTCAAAGTGTCAGAAGTGGTAGAGAAATGTCTCAAGTTGATAATTATATTCCAAAAATCAGTAAACCAATAGACTCAAGTAATTCACTTGGTTGGGTATGAATAAGGATTATTTTTATTTTTGGTTTATTTATTTTTTATTTTGTTTGTTTTTTTCCTTCTTCTTCTTTTATATCCCATTTATAAGAAGTTCATTCTTATTCATTAATACTTGGAAACTTTATTATTATATTATTAAAACAAGTGCTATTGTTTTTTTTTTGTTCTGTTCTCATAGTTTTTCTAACTTCATTTGTTTTTTTCCTTCATTTGTCTATTTATATACCCCCTATTCTTAAAACCTTTTTATTAAAACTACGTTTTTTATAATTACATTTAATAATATATTATATTATTATTCTATTAAAATAATTGTAGTTCTATAATCATGTTTATTGTATTACGATCTTTTACTTTTGAGAAATTCTAAAGTCAAATCGCTGATAAATTTATAGTTGTTTACCAAGAGTTTGGTATGTTCATCGTCTATTTCAATTAATTCATTACCAGGAAAATATTTAGTTATGTTTCTTCTACCTAGTTCATTTATGAAATTGGACTTTATTGCTTTCAAAAATAAGGAATCACCATTAAATTTGTATAAATTTGGGTCTAAATTTGGGAAATCACCAATATCAAATAATGTTTCAGGTTTTGAGAAATCTTTTACAGGAATTCTAAGTTGAATTGAATCTTCAACTACTTTATAGTTATCCAAAAGATAGAGAGATATTTTATTATCATTTAATTGTTTCTTTAATTGTTCATTCAATAACTTTTTCCAGGCTTTATTACTAGAAGCTGACTTAATTGTATTATGAGCAAAATCAAGAGTATTTTGCATTATTGATAGATAATCATTAAATATTGTACCTATATTTTGTGAAATTGGTGCATTATCAATAGAAACAATCTTATTAACTTCATTTGGATATTTTAAAGAGTATAACATTCCAATTTTTGCACCCATTGAATAACCAATAATGTTAAACTTAGATATTTTGTTTGCCTTAACTATCTTTTGTATATCCTGTACTTGCTCTTCATAAGTTAGTGGTAGTAAATGAGGGGAGTTACCGTGGCATCTTAGATCTGGAGCAATTGTTGTTACATTCAAGTCTTTTGATATTGTATTCTGAAGCAGTTTGAAGTTTTTATGCGATCCTAGGAAACCATGAAGTAATATTACTGGTACATCTCTTGAGTTTTCTTTCACTATTTTATGGTATTTTAGCAAGTTTGATTTCATTTGAAGGTGAAACTATGTGCAGGTAACGAATGGAAGATGATGATAGAAAGTAGTAGAAATTTTTTTTAGGATTTCAATTATCTTTTGGTGATGTTTTTTGATTTCCAATTTCAACAAATCCCATAAAAAAGTTTAAAAAACAAACAAAGCTTTTTACAATCAATTAACAATCAACATTACAGAATGCCACGATTAAGAAGAGCAATTCAAAAGATAGACAGTCTTCATGACCATGGACCAATTGATACAGCTGAACAGGAAGAATTGATAGAGCTTTTGGAATTGGAGAATGAGGATACAAATAAGTTTTTCATTAATGTGTTAACAATAGTCTATTTATTGCCTCTTCCAATATTCATTCATTTTAAACATTACAGAAGAAGTAACTCTGTTGTAAGTTTCATAACGATGATTGACTTGATTCTATGCGTTATAAATATTAGATATAATGATATTTTCATGGCCTCACTACATAAACATATACCAAAGTTGAGATTTGATGATTGGATAATCAGCATTATTAATTTAATTCTAGCTTTCATAATATTTGAAAAGAAATATTCTACAATTTTAAGCACAAATAAAGATAATCTATTGGATATATTATATGTATTGCCTATTATTGCATCAATTAGCAGTGTGTTGGTAAAAATTTGGACAGTCCAAATGACAAAAAGTATAAAAGAACTAGGTTTATTGAAGTACAAATATAAATCAGCTTGAAGAAAATTTTCAATTTAAATAAAAAGATACCTCTTTTGGTTCAAATATCTTATAAATAATTTCCTTAAATGTTCCATTATTTAATTTTTTATTCTGATTTCTATAAAAAGAACTTGAAGTTGATAATTTATTTAAGAAATATCCTGTTGATGCAGAGTTATCATTTATGATGATTTCAAGTATATTATCTATTAAAGCATTAGTATTTGTTAATGTGAATGAGACTAAACTAATATAATGTGAATTATTAAAAAGTAAAGTTCTCTTATGCTGATTAAAGACTAAAGGTAGTTGATATTCTAAATTGCAAAATAAAAGACTACTCATATAGTAATTTATTAAATCAATAAAATCAAGATACTTATCATTTGAGATTTTATCACAATAAATATTCATGTCTATGTTTAGGTAATTAATTTGATTAAATGATGAATTCATATCATTAGCCAACTTTCTGATAAATGAATTGGAGATCACTTCATCTTTCAAAGTTATTGAAATGGAATTTTGTTGTACATATTTAATAGATAACTTATAATTCATTGAACTCCAAAACTTGATTTCAAGGATAATGTAAATGTTAGTAAGTTGAATTTGTATATACGATTTATATAAATATAATTAGGTATTTGAACAAACTTTACTATTTTCCACAGATTCAACCAAAAATGAACAGAAATGTTGATGATGTTCCAACTTTTTATCATTTACAAAGATATTGAAGCTTATCTAGTAAAAAAAAAAAAAAAAAGTATTGTTAGTAAAACAACAATTAGTAGGGATATAGATCACATAGATATATTGCACTTACTTCAAAATTTGAACTTGTAATTGTGATGAAATCTTTATTAAAATTAGGAATATCATATTGACAACAACTTTTCAATAGTATCTCTTCATTTTCATCATTTTTGTATGTTAAGTAAGAAAAATTTGAATTAAATAACATGGTAGATAATTCAACTTTATATAACAAACAACAGTGGATGTATCAAAGGAACTACAAACAACTCAATTGAAAGTTATATAGTAATCACTTTATCAAAATGATGATGGCGTCAAGAAAAAGGACACCAAAAATATATAAAAAAAAAAAAAAATGAACGTAGTTTTTTTTTATTTCAAATCAATAAATAATAACATCATATAAAAAAAAAAAAATAAGAACCAATAATTTTGCTATTAAACTTAAACCATAATGTCAGATCCTGAAATCTTAGAAGATAGAATTTGGATTGATGGATGTTTGGATTTTTTCCATCATGGTAAGTTCTTTAACTAATTTTAATTTTTTTTTTTTTGATCTTGGATCTGAACATTTTACTAACTTGAAGTAAATAACCATCATTAAAGGACATGCTAATGCTATATTTCAAGCTAAACAGTTTGGTTCAGAATTATATGTAGGTATCCATTCAGATGAAGAGATCACCAAAAACAAAGGTCCAACAGTAATGAATTTAGAAGAAAGATGTCTAGCAGCTGAAGCAAATAAATGGACAAATAAAATAATACCAAATGCTCCATATGTAACAGATCCTAAAGTTATGGATGAATATCATTGTAAATATGTTGTACATGGAGATGATATAACCACTGATGCTGATGGAAATGACTGTTATGGTATAGTTAGATCAGAAGGAAGATTAAAATTAGTTAAAAGAACCGAAGGTGTCAGTACCACTGATTTAATTAATAGAATCTTATTCAAAAGTAATGATTACTATATTAAAGATATTAAGAAAGTTATACAAGAAAATTTTTCAATATTAAAAAACTTTTCAACAGGTAAAGATGGTAAAACTATAAAATCTACAGTTTGCTTTATTGATGATGCTCCTAATTCAAATAATGAAAAATATTTAATTATTAGTGGGAAAGAAGAACTTTCAGATTATAAATATGTTGAAGGTAGTTTTGATTTATTTAATCCATTCCATATTAAAGCATTACAATCATTAAAAGAAGAGGAAGGTGATACAACATTACCTGTAATAGTAGGTATATATAAAGATGGGGTTGAACATACTATTATGGATTTAATTCAAAGGACTCTTTGTGTTCTTCAATGTAAATATGTTGATGGCGTAATTATAGGTGTTTCAAAGACAGATGATGAATTGAATATTAATAATTTTGGTAATGAATATAACCACTTAAAAGAAAATGGTGTTATAAATAGAATTATGAAATTTTATGATCTATATATTGAAAGACAAAAGAAAAAAGGATTTAAAAAAGAAATAGAAGATAGAATGAAAGAATCAGAAAAAGCTACTGCTAAATAAGTAATTACAATTTTTTTTTTTTTTTATAATAATATGATGAATGAATCATTCAAATATGCATTTAATTGTTGATTGTAGGTTGAAGTTTGAGTTTCATTAACTAGGTTCAGTTCTATATTTTGGTTTAGCATTACTGTTGTTACTCTTATTATTACTGTTATTATTCTTTTTTCCTGAAGGTGTACCATTCTCTTTCTTTTTATTCTTTTTACCACCTCTCTTATGAAATCTTTTCTTTAACATCTTTTTACGTTCTTTTTCTTGTTCAATCTTTATAGATTTTAATTTTATATTTTTATTCTTTGTTGATTTAATCTTTCTTAATCTTTGTTTTTTACCAGGTCTTTTATTACTTTTTAATCTTTCCTTTAATTCTTCTTCATCAATTTTATTATTATATTCATTTAAATTCAATACTTTTCCATATGTGTTATTAACTGTTATTGATGATATTTGAATAAAATCTTCATATGAAACTGCCATTGATTTAAATTGATCCTTTTCTACTTCTGTGTATTCTGCATTATAATAACTAGATGGTCTTTTTTGATCAATAACTTCAGGTGAAGGTGACCTCAAGGAAATTCTCATTATATTACTTTTTTCTAATTTACGACCTCTTTCTTCATTATTATTTTCTAAATTAGTATCATCTTCTTTAGTTTCTTCTTTTGTACCACCAAAAGAGAATAATGGGAAATCAAATTCTTCTTGTTCTTCCATATTTTCATATTCTAAATTTTCATCTTTATTTTCTATTATTTCAAATTCAATATTGGGTAGTATAACTTCTTCTTGATCATTGGTATCAATATTATTTTCATCATCACTGTCATAAAGCTCATTTCTCGATATTCTAAAACGATTATTATCCACTGTTAGTTAAACTTTTTCCAAACGAAATAATTTAGTATAAAAAAGAGACCACTTACATTTTACCCGAACTCATATCTTTAATTAATATTTAGTTTAAATTTAATTGATGTTTTAATACTATCATAATTTTTTCCAAATTTCTATCAATTAAAAAAATTTTTTGAGTATATAAATTTACTTACATCTGGACACCACATTTTTCTGGGAGCGTTTTTTAGACACAGAAGAATTACTTATTATTAAATTGTAAACATTTTTAGTATATTCTTCTTTTATTGCAGACAAAACAACTTCATTAGTAGCTTCTATAAACAAAGATATCTTTAAGGATTGATAATTAATCTTGATCAAAACCACTTTTATCAAAATCTTTGTATTTTTTTTTTCGATTTCTTAAGTTGATTTTTTCTTATTTTTTCTACAATTTTTGTGGGTCACCCAAAAATTTTTTTATTCATCACAATTTCTTCTCCCTTTTATCTTCTTATCTTCAAAAAAAAAAAAACAACAACAACAAGAAGAATAGAATCACTTTTTAAAAGCTACAGCTCTTGTACTAATAACTGTTATAAATTAGTGCATTAATTCAATAAGACAAGTCACTTTTTCAAAATTTTCTTTAGGCTTACTTATCTCTCAAATATTAGTTTTTTAACTAAAACTCCAGTTATCTCAAGTTTATTATTGTTTAAGAATAATATGTCAACATCAGTCAAATATTTCGACATTGGTGTCAATTTCACTGATCCAATGTTCCATGGTGAATACAATAGTAAGAGCCACCATCCAAGTGATATTCCAGATGTCATTTTAAGAGCAAAGACTTTCAACGTTAGAAAAATGTTGGTTACAGGATCAAATCTTTCTGAATCTTCTAAGATTATTGAATTAGCAATGAATTATGAAAGATATCTTTACACAACTGTTGGTTATCATCCATGTTCTGTATCCGAATTAAATGAAGAAAATGAAATACAAAAATTAACAGAATTGAAAAACCTGGCAATGACTGGATCTAAAATTGGTATTGTTAAAGCTTTTGGTGAATTAGGTTTAGATTATGATAGACTACATTACTCTGACAAAGAAACCCAATTAAAATACTTTAAGAAACAATTGGATATAGCTGTTGATCTTGATTTACCATTATTTTTACATATGAGAAATGCTTGTGATGATTTTGTTGAAATTTTAAAACCATATTTAGAAGGATTTAATGAAGATGGGAAATTTAAGAAATTACCAAAGAGTGGTGTTGTTCATTCTTTTACAGGTACTAAGGAAGAATTGGAGAAATTATTAGAGTTAGGATTATATATTGGTATTAATGGTTGTTCATTAAAGACTGAAGAAAACTTATCAGTTTTACCTTTTATACCATTATCTAAATTAATGATTGAAACCGATGCTCCTTGGTGTGAAATTAAGAAATCATCTGCTGGTTATAAATATGTTACACCATATCCAAATGAGTTTTATCCAAAAATTTTGACTAAACAATCATCAACTACAAGTTTTATGAAATATGAAACTCCATGTGCAAATATTAAAATGGATGAATTTTTACCTTATCCACTTGTCAACAAGGATAGATTCAACGAATTCAATTCAAAAAATGATCTAAATAAGAGATTATTGGTTGGTGAATTAGCTTCTCCAATGATTAAAGGTAGAAATGAACCTGTTAAGATTGGTCATGTTGCTGAAATCTTGAGTAAAGTTATGGAGAAGAGTTCCGAGGAAATCATTGAAAATGCATGGAAAAATTCAATTGAGCTCTTTGAAATCCATACAGATGAAGATGTTGCTGAACTTGAAGGAAGCTTTTATGAATATTAATACATTTATTTTGTAGGTAAATAAATGAAAGAATTAAATAAAATATAAATAAATTAAATGATGTAATAAAAAAAAAAAAAAAAAAAAAAAAAAAAAAAAAAAAAAAAAAAAAAAAAAAAAAAAAAAAAAAAAAAAAAAAAAAAAAAAAAAAAAAAAAAAAAAACAGCCCAAAAAAAATAAAAAAAAAAAAACAGACTTTTGCGATAATCTTCCAACCAACGTAGCAGAAATAGATAAACATTATAATTTTACTACTACTTAATAAAATAACCAGTTCAAACAATGGCCCAAGATGAAGAATTTATAAGAACACAGATCTTCGGTACTGTATTCGAAATCACCAACAGATATTCAGATCTAAACCCTATTGGTATGGGTGCTTTTGGTTTAGTTTGTAGTGCAAGAGATAAATTAACTGATCAAAATGTTGCCATTAAAAAAATCATGAAACCATTTAGTTCAAGTGTATTAGCTAAAAGAACATATAGAGAGTTAAAGTTGTTGAAACATTTAAAACATGAAAACTTAATTACTTTAGAAGATATATTTTTATCACCTTTAGAAGATATTTATTTTATAACTGAATTACAAGGTACAGATTTACATAAATTACTTACATCAAGACCATTAGAAAAACAATTTATTCAATATTTTTTTTATCAAATCATTAGAGGTCTTAAATATGTTCACTCTGCAGGTGTTATTCATAGAGATTTAAAACCTTCAAATATATTGATTAATGAAAATTGTGATCTGAAGATTTGTGATTTTGGTTTAGCAAGAATTCAAGATCCACAAATGACTGGATATGTTTCTACCAGATATTATAGAGCACCAGAAATCATGTTAACATGGCAAAAATATGATACAGAAGTAGATATCTGGTCTGCTGGTTGTATCTTAGCTGAAATGATTGAAGGTAAACCTTTATTTCCTGGTAAGGATCATGTTCATCAATTTCAAATAATAACAGAATTATTAGGTACTCCACCTGATGATGTTATTGAATCAATTGTTTCAGAAAATACCTTAAAATTCGTTAAATCTTTACCAAAGAGAGATCCAATTCCATTAACTGAAAGATTTAAAGATTTTGCAAATGAACCAGATGCTATTGATTTATTATCAAAAATGTTAGTTTTTGATCCAAAAAAGAGAATTAATGCAGAACAAATACTGCAACATCCATATTTAAAACCTTATCATGATCCAACTGATGAACCTGTTGCTGAAGAAAAGTTTGATTGGAGTTTCAATGATGCTGATTTACCTGTTGATACATGGAGAGTTATGATGTATTCAGAAATTTTAGATTTCCATCAAGTTAAATAAACTACTTTCCTTTTTATTTTTTTAGCACTATTTTTTATATTCATTCATCATAAATTAAAATAATGTTTTTCCTGATTCAACTAGTAATCCTCACATACCAATCATCTTTTATTTTCTTTAACTACATTTTATTCATTTGCTTCTACAGTGTTATAATTTTTTACTCTTTTTGCTTTTTTTTTTTTTTGGAATTTTGCCTCCTTACTATTTATGTATAATTAATTAATCATATATGAAATCTTTATGAAAAATATTCTAAAATATAACAATATCATGTTATGTATTTTGAGTGATATATGTAATCTGATTAGATTTTATAGTTTTTTTTTTTAAATATTCATTAAACCATTAGAAGTTAAAACTTCTTCTTCTTTATCAGAATATTTAATTAAACCAGGTATAACTGTTCTATCAATTTCATTATTAAATCCAAGGTTATTTTCTTCAAATTTTAAATCTTGTTTTAAATTATAACAACCATTTTCAATATCAATTGACCAAAGAGCACAACCAACAATTGAAGTAAATATGAAAAAATTTGATAAAATTGGAATAATTTCTAAAATACCAACTGTTGTACCAAAAGAAAAGAAATCTGCTCTATATGAAGTATAAATTGATTTAATTTCTCTATCTTTAAAATTTTTTAATTGAAAATATCTCTTTTGATATTTAATTGATCTTGCTGGTGCACCTAAACAAATTGAAATAATTGGACCAATAATTGGAATTAGACCTAAAATTGAAATTATTGTACTATTAAGAGTCATTAATGGATAAAAAGTAAAATTTTCAGGTAAATATTTAATATAATTCCAAAATTCTATAAATATATTATCATTATTTTCAAAATTTTTATCAAATTTAAAAGCTTTACCTCTAATTAAAATATTTTCATAACCACTTAACATTAAAACATCATCAAATAAATAAATCAATGGGAAAGGTAATAGCAAATTATCATTAATTATCTTTATCAATATTTCACCTTCTTGAAATACAATTATCCAAAATAATACTGGTGCAATTGGACCTAAAATTGGGAATAATAAAACTAAGAATATAAAACCTGATACAATCGCGGCTAAAGAATAACAACAAATCATTGTTAATAGTTGAGGTATAATGATTGTCAAGTAATAACCCCATAGTTCTGGGTTCATAAGAAAGAACATGATCCCCTACAGCATTTTGTTAGTCTCGTTACCATCTTTATAAACAATTTTTCTTTTTTTTTTTATTTATCAATGGTATAAACAAACTCTAAAAGGCAGAGAAAATCCAAGTTGAGGTCTAATTCTTCCAGCCAGCAAGTCGTTCTGCAAATTTCTCATTGCAAGTGAAGTACTTGACAATGAAGCCATCATAATCACTTGCATAGACATCTTTTAACCAAAATTATTATGATATTTTTGTGGTTTTAAGAAGGTCAAAAAAACGATGGCAAAGTTAAAAATTCACAGATTTTTTTTTAGAGATGTCACATTTGTAAACAAAAAAATTCAATGCTTGATGAATTTTATAAATAACTCTAAATAAATAATTATTTATGAGGAATTAAATTTACAATTCAGAAAATACAACTAGCATCTTATGATCCTAAGTAGTTCCTGTCTTACTCGTAAAGATCTTCCAGGAATCTTCAACCTGATTCAGAGCTTTATAGATGAGATAAAGACTCTCCCCTTTTTAAAACTTTTATTTAAATTTGACAGAGGTGAAAGGAGGTATCATTTTAACTGTTAAAGAAGAATACTAAGCTTGTGGATTAGCTCATGGAATTGGATTATATATTTGAAGAAACAAAATACATACATCTTATAAGTTCAAAACTTTCAGCAATAGTGTAAAGTAATCAACTATATTTCCCATAAACTAGACTACTTTATCAATTTTACTAGTAGATAAATTTAAGAGCTACAATTAAAAACAATTTCCTTAAGAAAATTTCATTTATAAATTATAATATACATAACGATAAAACCCACCTTTAAAAAAGAATTAATAGTACCCGACATTAAATAGAATTGACAATAACATAACAGCAGATTAAAGCAGCAACTTAGTTACCAAAACCATATAAGGTTCTACCTTGTCTCTTTAAGGCATAAACAACATCTAATGAAGTAACAGTTTTTCTCTTAGCGTGTTCAGTATAAGTAACAGCATCTCTGATGACATTTTCTAAGAATGATTTTAAGACTTCTCTGACTTCTTCATAAATTAAAGCAGAAATACGTTTAACACCACCTCTTCTAGCTAATCTTCTAATAGCTGGCTTTGTAATGCCTTGAATATTATCTCTTAAGACTTTTCTGTGACGCTTAGCACCACCTTTACCTAAACCTTTACCACCTTTACCTCTACCGGACATTGTATTATATTTGTTTGTTTGATAAGTTAATTGAGAATAAACTCTTTGATAAGAAGGGAACAAAGCTTAAATTAATAAATAGTGGATATCTCAACCTATTTATAATTTACTATAGATTTTTGATTGTTATTGTTTAACGAAAAACATAAACAATAGATAGACCCAGAATTACCTAATACCAGTAATTTCTGCGTAAATTTCAGCACTAATTAATTTCCAGTCTTGCTTTAGTTTTAGTGCTGACAATTACGCCTATTAAGCGGTAATTGTGAGCATGATACATTTATTACGGACTGAAAATTACTCTGGATACAAATACTTAAGCTTCAATTCTATGCGTAATTTTCAGCACAAGACCTATTCACAAAAAAGATAAACAGATAAACAATAAGAATTAATTTCACAAAACTATAAAAGAAAGTAAGATTTCCCAAGAATTAAACTTTCTTATTATCTTTTTTTTATCTATCAAATCATTTTATCGTCAAAATGGCTAAAACTAAACAAACAGCAAGAAAATCTACTGGTGGTAAAGCCCCAAGAAAACAATTAGCTTCAAAAGCTGCTAGAAAATCAGCTCCATCAACTGGTGGTGTCAAGAAACCTCACAGATATAAACCAGGTACCGTTGCTTTAAGAGAAATTAGAAGATTCCAAAAGTCTACTGAATTATTAATCAGAAAATTACCATTCCAAAGATTAGTTAGAGAAATTGCTCAAGATTTCAAGACTGATTTAAGATTCCAATCTTCTGCTATTGGTGCTTTACAAGAATCCGTTGAAGCTTACTTAGTCTCATTATTTGAAGATACTAACTTAGCTGCTATTCATGCTAAGAGAGTTACTATCCAAAAGAAAGATATCCAATTAGCTAGAAGATTAAGAGGTGAAAGATCATAAGTTTTTTAATTCCTGGTGTTTTAATTATTATTATGTGCTTATAAATTTTTTAATTGATTACTTTTTTGGTTATGTTTTTTTATTTGGGTTTTGTATATTAGTTTAATTTAATGAAAATCTTTTATTTAATGATTTATTTAAAATATGATTTGTAGTTTTAATTTGTAATTTTGATTTACTTTATGTCTTGAATTTAAAAAAAAACATGGCAATGATTTTAATTAAAGAAAAAAATATAACAATAAAATTTTAATGAATCTCATCAAACTAAGAACAAAAATAAATCATGCTTAGTGTATCCATACCTGACCCAAGACATGTCAAACAGGTAAAGAACATACTGGAGAAGAACAACATCTTAAACAAATCATTAAAAATAGAGAAAGTTGAAGCTTCAAATGAATTTTTAATTCCAACTTCATCATCATCAATCTCTGAACTTGAAGACTTATTTAATAAAGAACAAGATATAAATGATATAAAATATACAATAATTGAATCAAAAAATGGTGAAAATACAAATAATCATCAATGTTCAATACAAAAATTTATTATAAAATATTTAAATGATAGAGATATTAAAATACCAAATGATTTAAAATTTCCAAAAAAATATTCAATTTATAAACCAATGTTATTAATAAATAATCATAATACTTTTGAATCAAAAATTTGGCAAAATGAGATAATCAATAATATTAAAATGAATCAATTCTATAAAGATTTATTAAATTTTTTAAACCATAATGATACTGATGATGATAAATTAACACATATTGCAATAAATAAGCCAATTTCTGATAATGATAATATTATGAGAAGACCACAAAATTTAATACCAATTTATGGAAATTTTGGACCATTAGAAAATTTAAATAATAAAAATCCAACTAATGAAGATTTTAAAAATGAATTTTGGTGTCATACAATTCAAAATGGTATTTATCAAACTTGGGCTCCACGTCATACAATGTTTAGTAGAGGTAACGTTAAAGAAAAGGCAAGAGTTTTAAAATTTAATAATGTTAAAGGAATGGATATTGTTGATATGTATAGTGGGATTGGTTATTTTACATTAAGTTATTTAAAAAATGGAGCAAATAAACTTTTTTGTTTTGAAATTAATCCATGGAGTATTGAAGGTTTATCAAGATCATTAAAAAAATTAAAAATAAAATTTAAAATAATTCAAAAATTTGAAGATAAAGTTATAATTTCAAAAGAAGAATTTGATGATATTAGAGTCTTTATTTTTTTAGAATCGAATGAATTTTCTGTAAAAAGATTAGGATCAATTATTTCAAAGGGTATTAATTTAAATATATCTCATATTAATCTTGGATTATTACCATCATCACAATTAGCTTGGATTCATTCTTTAAGATTAATTAATGAAATCTCAAATTATAATCAATGTATGTTACATATTCATGAAAATGTTAAAGAAGATGAATTAAAGTTATTTAAATTAAATATCAATGAAAAATTATTTAAAATTTTAAAAGATTATTATAATGATGAAAATAAAATAAAAACAATTGAACCAATTCATTTAGAAAAGATTAAAACTTTTGCTCCTGAAGTTTGGCATATTTGTATTGATGTTTTAGTTTTAAAATAAGGTATAGAATTTCTTTTGTTAATTATATAGAAAAAATATATTAAAAACTTTATTAACTAATTGTAGTAAAAGCTCCTTAATGGATATTTAAGTCAAAAATACCCAAGTTTCATGATTATATAGGAAGATCAGAAATAACAAGAACAAGTACTAAACATTTAGAGAAGAATTGATATGTATAAATAAAAACACAAGAAGAAAGATTAAATTATTATAATTATAAGTAAAAAAACTAGAATTAAAAAGAATTTATATGTAAGGAAGAGAAAAAAATGTGATAAAATGTGATATAAACAATGAATAAATGGAATAGAAATAAGGATGTGAAGTGAAACATGATTGATAGGTTGATATAATTGAAAAAGTTTTCATAATATAAGGCAAAAAGAGAGAAAATAATGAACAGATAAACAAGAGCCAAAAAAAAAAAGGAGAATGTGAAATAACCAAAAAATAATGATAAATTGATGATTGTAATGTAAAAAAAAAAGGATGAATAAAAAATAATGATTTATGATTTGGTTTAAAATATGATATGATACAATGAATTTTTTTTAATTTTTTTTTAATAGCTTTTCTTTTTGAACTTTAACAATTTTTTTTTCTTTCTTCTTTTTTTCTTAATATTAAATACTTGATTTAATTCTTTTTCTTTTCATCTTTTCCTTTATAATTTTTCAACAATGGCCATGAGAAAGACTTCCTTACTTAATACAAACGACAACAATATATTTGTTAGAAATCTTTTATTAAAAAGATGAGGGAAATAAACAAAACAAACAAAAAACTATACGATTTTATTCTTGTTAAGTTTATTAAAAGGTTTATAATTTTCTTTATTTAGTATTCTAATTCAATTTTTTTTGTTATTTTATAAAGTACTAAAAATGTATAAATTATTTGTAGCAGCAATAGCAACAGAATTTTCAAATGGATGCCATGATAAATGAAGAATTGATTTTTTAAAATTAATATTATCTAATTCTAAATCTCTCTTCATCATTGATGGTATACCTAATTTTCTATTAACTCTTTTTTTAAATGCAGATCTATCAGCTTGTAATATAATTTCATCATTATTATTGTTATAATTATTTTGTTGATTATTATTATTATTATTATTAGTGTTATTATTATTGGCAGATGATGATGATGGAGATGAAGATAATGAAGAATTTGAATTATCAAAAGATATTGGATTATTTGAATTATTATTTATATTATGAATATTTGGATAAATCATAAAGTTATTATTATATGAACCAGTCATTGCATGATTACCATCACCACTAAAACAACATTCAAATTTATCAAAAATTGAATCATTTTCATAAGTATCACATAATTTATTTCTTAATTGTTCATGAATATTAATAGTTTTTATTGGTTCTTTTTCCATATTAATATCCCAAATTTTAAGAGTCATATAATCTCTACTAATTATATATCTACCATCATTACTAAATTTTGCATCAGAAATTGATGAAGTAATTTCTGTAAAAAAATTATGATTATTTGGATCAATATATTCTTCAAAAATTTTTGAATGAGAATCACATAAAGCATTTGATCTCATATCAGCTAATTTAATTGAACCTTTTGAAGAAGAATACATGAATAAATTACAACTTGTTGGGTGAAAAGAAGCAGAAGTTATGACCTCAGTTAATTCTTCCATATTTGTTGGTTTTATATCAACAATATTAAAACATTGATCTTGAATATTTAAATTCCAAAGATTAATTCTTAAATCATCACAACTCATAAAAGTTTCAGCATCAGAATTTATTGAAATTGAATTAATATGATAAGCATGAGCATTTGAATAAATTTTTTTTGGAGTTGCAGCAACAATTTTATCATGAATTGATAATTTTGGTAATTTTAAATTATTAATTGAAAAATTTGACGTTATATCATTACCATTTAAATTATGTAAATTATTTTCACTAACCATTCTTATTTGTCTTTCATAAATTTTCCAAAGTTTTATAGTTTTATCATTTGTTGATAATAAAAAATGAGCTTGATTAGTTCTTTTACACCATTTAATTTTATTAATTTTTTCTTCAATTTCAAGAGATTTTAAATAATCAAATTCTGAATCATGAGATTGAAATTCTGTATGAAATCTATATTCACAATTATTTTTTGATTGATTTCTTTCAAATAAAACAACTCTACCACCACGATCACCAGTTGCTAAATAATCACCAGTTTGATCAAATTCAACAGTTGAAATGATATCTGCCTCAGTTATGACAATGTCTGCTTTATCACCAAAACATTGGCTGAATTTGAAGTTATGAGGATCATTAACATCATCAAGATTTGTAGCCATCTTCTTCTATTACTAAGTTAAATAAAGGGCAATATATAAAGAAAAAAGAGACGGCCAAAAAAAGAGAAAAAAGGGGAAAGCTTTAAACCAAACAACGACACAAAAGGGAAGAAGTTAGAATAAAATTGTTAGAAGGAAGTATTAAGAAGTTCAGAATCCCAAAGGAAGTCTTTTAAGAAATTTGAGAAATATTGATTTTATAATTTTAAGGATATCTTTTTTTTTTTTTGATTTCATAGATTCTTTCTTAATTTTTTTTTTCTTGAAGTCGTCGAAAAAAAAAATAGTAGAGATTTGTCAGAAATTACGTAATTTTGATGATGTTGATGGTGCTGGTGAAGTTGGTTATGGTTGATTAGTTTGTCAGTGGTTATGAGTGATTCGTGGTTTAGTTGTAAGAATTTTAGTGAAAAAACAGTTAGTATTTACGTGTTCATTATTTTAAGGGATAAATTGTATTCCTGTAAATAAAAATATTTTTATATTGAATAAATTAAATAAAATATGATAAAAAGAACAAATAATTAAATTAAAAAGAGGTGTTTCTAATAAATAATGGTCTTTTTAAGTTTGCTTTGTTTTGTTTTGTTTTGTTATGTTTTGATTGATTGTTAAGAAAGTTTAGGTTTTTTTTCTCTTCTAATACTTTGATTCTCTTTTGAAGCCTTGTAAAAAAGATGACATATATGATGGATAAATGATATTTATTTAATAAGAATTAGATCAATAATTCTTTCTTTATGAGTGATATTTGTGTTAAGAAAAAGTAGAAAATAAATAGTAAGAAAAAAAACTAGTTTAGATGATATTATATTTATAATTTGTAGTTATGAAAAGGTTTATTCATACTTGATATGTCTGTTAACATCATCATTCCAGAATAAAGTTTTGTCTCCATCACCCCAAAAGAAAGGTTTTGATCTAATATTCATGAATTCATATTGAACAGGCCATTCAGAATCTGGTAAATGTTTCATATGTTCTCTATGTTCACCATGTTTCTTTTCAATGAAATAAGTATTGACAGCACATAGAGCAATAGCTGGGAAAGCTAACCAATAAGAAACTTTTTTCCAGATATTTTGAGTATGTTTAGCATGATGTTGAGTAGCTTGTTCTAATTCTAAATAAGCTTTTGCAGCAGCTGGATTTGGTTTGAAAGCTGGTTCATTAGCCCAAGGAGGTAAGGCCTTTGAAGTATGGTGGGATGAGTTTAATCTGACTTGTTGTCTTAAAGGTTTCAATGTCAATCTTCTGAACATTTTTACTTATTTTGTGTTGATAATTAAAAGATATTTAAGTTAAAGAGTAATTTTTTTTATTTGATTTTTGGTGGTTTCATTTTTTTTTTTTTTTGTTTTTTTAAATTTTGTTTTTTTGTCTCTTTTTTTTTGTTTTTTTATTGGTTAAAAAATTAAATAAAAACAAAAAGGTTGACTTCCTAATTCGGAAACTAAAGTGTTGTTGCTGGTGTATTTATATTTTTTAGAAGAAGGAAAATCAGATTGTTTTTATTATTATTAGATTTCTTTATATTATCAAGTGCAATGTTAAGTTATTTTATTCAAAATCTTTAGATCAATCAAATATTAGTACTACTTATGTTTATTCAAAGAATATTATGATATGGATAAAAAAAATCAATATAATACAACTTGGGCAATTAGCTAAATCATTGGTCAAAGTCCACAAAATTTAATTTTACAAAGACTTTCTTCAAAATTTTATATTGGTTGTTTGAAATTAATTTCGTCAAGTTTAACAATTTTATTAGTTACTCCAAATTTTTTTAAATGAAGTATATGCAAATCAATTTTTTTTTACAGGTCTTAAGTTAAAGTAGGTTATTTTGTCCCTTGGTATTTAATATATTTTAGGTTTATGGTATTAAAAAGAAGAAATTTTTTCAAGCTTCTGCAATGACAACAGGTTTAGTTAATGGTCCATTAGCAAATGCTACACTTGATTCAACTGCGGGTTCATTGGCAAAATTTAAGATTTTATTTATTATTGATGCCAATTATTTCTTTCCCAATTCCTCTTTATACAATGTTTGTTCAACCAAAATACTCCAACTACTACTAATCCCTTTTATATAACTAAAAAGGATAAAAGAATTGCTTTAGAAAGAAAAAGAAATAATGCTGATATTTATAATAATACAAGAGATTCTTATTCATTTTTCAGAAATTAAAAAGTTTCTTCACAACTTGGCATATTTGGGGGTTTCCTTATTCTTTTTTGATACTATTTTATATCAATAACAAACTTCACAAGTTTTCCATTTATGGTGAATAGTGAAAAAATGGTCTTGGTCTAACCAAAATTTGATATAATGTTTATCCAATTGGTGTTTCTGGTGGTATGATTGGGTCTTTTAATGATTCGTTGTTATATAAATGATTATTTTAAAGGTAATTTTAACGACAAAATTATTATATTCAACAAAGATAATTTTAATTTTTTCAAATGCTTGTTTAGTTGCTTGCAATATTTCAATTGGTTTTAAATGGTTTTGTTATTATGCAATTAGCATACCACAAATTATTGGTCAACCATTAATTTTTTCTGGGTTACCAATTTTAACTTTTAATCAAGAAGATGGATCAGAATTTAAAATTGGTTCAACTTTTACTTCTTATTGTGCAGGTGTTGGTTTATTTACTGTTGTCTTTGGCTCAATATTCAAGTAGAAAAGATGGTTTAAGATTATAAGATCCTCCTCTTAGATAAAATTTATTTTAATGAATTAATTGATTTTTTTTTTCTTTCCATTTTGATTTGCATTTTGATTTGCATTTTATTTGCTATTTGATATTCATCAATTAATAAAAGAAAAATTATATTCATTTTTATTAAAATCTTTAATTTTGAAATTAATCTGTGGAAGAATTATAATTTGGTGGTTTACAATTATAATCATATAATAAATAACATGGTGGTAATGAAATCAAACCTAAATAATTCTCAACTTCATAATCATCAAATTCTTTAAATAATTCATTAGCTTCAACTTGACTATTTTCATTAGCGGTTATAAATGAATCATTATCATTGTTAAAACTTCTATCATCATGAATTATTGAAATTTTATTAATATTATTTAATCTAAGATTTAATTTATTAATTTCAAAAGTATCATAAACATTAGTTAAAAAACCAGATAATAATTCATCTCTAATTCTAAAATTCCAATCAATATCTTGATTATTTCTAAAAATTCTATTAAATCTATTATTATAATTAAATTTTTTACTTTCTTTATAATTTGGTAATTTTGATTGATCAAATTTTTTTAAAATTAAATCAATATCAATATCCTTTTTAACTTGATTAATTTGATAATTAGAAAATTCCTCTGGATTATCTAAAATTGCTTGTAATCTAATTAATTCTTTATTATTTATCATAAATTTTTCAATAAATTTCCTTCTTCTTCTTCTTCTTCTCTTTAAAATAATTTTATTAATAATATTTCTAGATTTATATAAAATAATTAACAATATCATTATTCCAATAAATACAGCAAATCCAATACCAACATATTTCATAATTGTCTTTTTTAATATTCCATCATCATTATTATAATTATTATTATCTTTAACACTATCTTGTACGTCTTTATAAATTCCTTCATTATCATCTTCATTAGTAGAATAATAACCATCTTCATTATAGTAATAATAAAAAGGATGACGGATTGATGCCTTTTTATCATCTTGAATTCTTTCATCTTCATCAATTTGTTTTATTGCTTCTTCAATTGAACTTGTAGTTTTTTTATTATAATCATTCCTTATTATTTCTGTTGGAATTTCAATTTTTGTGAAGTTTATAAACATTGTCTCTCTTGTTGATAAGTAATAGATGATTAGAAAAAACTGAAAAATCTTTATTTAAAAAGATTACACTCATTTATCTAAGTTTGAGAACTTTTTCTAAATATTTACTTTTGAGAAGAACTTTTTCTGTAATATTATTTCCTAGCCCTAACGCGTAGCCCTAACATTTTTTTTTTTTAACGCGAATTTTTTTTTTTTTTTTTAGATAGAAATAAATGAATTTAATATCAAATCCCTACAACAAAAGTTTAAAGCAATAAATATAAAACATACATTTCTTTTAAAAAAATATATAAAAACTAAACTAAACTATAAAAAGGATACCCGTTTTTGTATTTTTTTGAAAAAAACAAAAAAATTCTAGCAATAACAAGGAATAAAGAATGAATAATAGAAAGATACGAAAACAAATAAAGAAAGAAAAAATTATATCAAAAATCATTAAAAGTAAACTAATAAATCTTTTCCTCATCAATTTTAGAAAAACTTAGATCTTATTCTTCAATCATTTCATCTTCAGCTTTTGAATTATTATCAGTATTATTTTCATTAATTAAAATATTTTTTTTAAAAAAAATCTGCATGTTTTTTTGCAACATTTAAAAAATATTCTCTTGCTCTTCAAGCTAAAACTTCAAATAACGAATCAATAACTTCTAATGGAACACCTTTAGTCTTTGGGAAGAAACAATAAATAGTTATTGATGCAATTGTCATACAACTTGAAAATAAAAAAAAAACTCCATATCCCATTGCATTAAACATATTACCATTAATCTTGCAAATATAAAAGCCCAAAACCAATTTGAACAAGCAATTATAGCACTAACTAAAGATCTAATATTTTGATCAGATAAATCACCAATACCATAAACCCAACAAAAACCATTTAGCGTTGCACCATATGAAAAAGTCCAAATATAGAACATTGCTAAAGCAGCTTTACTAGCCTAAGAGCTCAAAGTACTACTTGGATCTTTAACTTTAACAAATGCACCAACATATCACATTGTAATTGCACAAGGAAAACAACCTCAAAATAACACATGACGTTGACCTGAGTTATCAACAATATAAGCTAATCAAATAACTGAAGCAACAGATTTAATAATACCGAAAATATAAGTTGACATTATACTTGCACTTGAAGCAGAGATACCAATAGATTTAAAAAATTGTAACTGAATAATAAGTAATTGCATTAATGCCTGAAGAATTTTTTAATTCAAAAATATTTATTGATAACATTTATCTTTTTATTATAGGACTTTTCATTTTCAACATGTTTACTAATACCATAATTAATCCAATAACCTACTAAATTACAAACTTGCCATGCAATTTCCCCAAGATCAGTTAATTGACCTCTAATAGCAGCCGAAGAAATCTCACCAACGTACATTGGAACAATACCTGAACAAAACCCAATGCCAATACCTGTTAGAACTCTAGTTGCATAAATTGGACCAAGACCTCTTTGAGAATCTGGAGCTAAAGAAATACAAGAACCAAAAGTTAATAAAGCTACAAAAATTAACAAACCGACTCTTCTACAAAATTCTTCACCAATTGATCAAATGCCTGAAGCTGACAAATTTTTTTTTAAAGCATCAACAGAAACAGTTGTACTAATAAACCCAGTTGATCATATCTACAAATGACAGCACCCCCAAGAAACAATAGCAGCGAATAATACAACTCTATAGTTAAAAATCTTATCAGGGATATCTATATGAAAGTTTTTAATTTCAGATCTTTGGAAACACTTTAGTAATTTTGGTTAATTTTGATGATTATAATTTTAAGATTTATGTTCTTGGTTAATTATTTGATTTTAATTTTATTTTGTAAGTGGAAAAACTATTTTAGTTGCGGATGTCAGAACTAGTTTTTCCTTAAATTTGAATTAAGCGTTAACTATATAATTTTATTTTTTATTTATATCAGCATTCTTTCTGTTGTTGCTTTGAAATAGACTGTCGTAACCATGATTGTACTATTTTAATTGAGCTTGAACTCATAATATAACTGTCTTTATTAATATAAGTCACCTGTTGAAATAGATAGACTGGGGGATCTTTATAATTTAGTTTGAGCTCACAATACAGAATACAGATATGACAGTTGATGATAATGATCAACAACAATTTGGAAATTGAAAACTAGACAAAAATAAAAAAAAAAAATAAACCCAAACTTTTTATATATTTGGTAAAAATTTTAAAAATTCAAAATCTATATTGATTCAAAATAATCCTTTTAAATTTTGTCATATAAAAAATTGGGAATATAAGTTATTTGTTTTTAGTAATATTAATGATTTTATCAATAAAAAATTAATTAATGAGAAATGTATTGGCTCAAGTATAACAATGCCAAGTAAAATTTCAATTCTTAATTATAATAAGGAAGAAGATATACCAAAAGATTTTAATTTAATTGTTGATGATATAAAATTAGGTGCTATTAATACAATTTATAAAACTTTTGATAATGAATTAATTGGTATAAATACTGATGTTATTGGTATAACTCTGTCAATACGTAATACTATTTATTCGCAAATAACTATATTAATTCAAAATCAACCAATTGGTTTAGTATATGGTACTGGTGGTGTTTGTAAATCTTCAATTTTATCATTAAATTTAGATTTAAAAATTAATCAACCATCATTAGCTCTTCTTAAAGTTTCAAATTTTAAACTAATTACTGGTTTTAAAAATTTTATCAGGAGAAAATTTAGAAACTTTTATTTCAAATCTTCAGTTATTAATTAAAGGTGTTGTTGGAATGTGTTATCATCCAGTTTTAAAAACTGATTTATTTAATTCTGTTTGAGAGACAAAAATTTTGTTTGTAATTCAAGGTATTGAACCATTAATTTATCAAGGTATTGCACAATTTGAATATTGATCAGGTTTTAAAGAATTTGCAATTAAAGTTCAAATTGAAAAGATTATTAAGATTGTTAAAGATCAAGTTAAAGTAGAACAAGATTTGTTAACAAACTAGCTACTATTTGTACATATAATAATAATTTATATTCATTTTTTTTAAAAAAAAATTCTTTTTCTAATTTTTCTTCTTCTTCTTCTTCTCTAATCACATAAATATCTAATTTGATTTTTCGTTCCAAATTTTTTCAGCTTCAACAATTGTATTATTATTTGCCTTCATTTTATTCATTGTTTCAATATATTCATCATATGGATCACTATCGAAAACAATACCACCACCAGCTTGTAAATATGCAACACCATCTTTAACAACCATTGTTCTTAAAGCTATACATGTATCCATAGTTTTACCATCATATGACCAATTACCAACGGCACCTGCATAAACACCTCTCTTTTCACCTTCTAATTCACTAATTAATTCCATTGCTTTAATTTTTGGAGCACCAGAAACAGTACCAGCTGGGAAAATTGATCTAAATGCATCAAATCTTGTTTTATCATTTCTTAAAGTACCAGAAACTTGAGAAGTTAAATGCATAACATGACTAAATCTTTCAACTGTTAATAATCTATCGACTTTTGTTGAACTTGGATCACAAACTCTATTAATATCATTTCTTGCTAAATCAACAAGCATAACATGTTCTGCTCTATCTTTTAGAGAAGATTTTAATTCTAAAGCTAATTCATCATCTTCTTCAGTAGTTTTACCTCTTCTAATGGTACCAGCAATTGGATGAGTTATAACTTTATCTTTTGAATCTGATTTAACCAATAATTCAGGTGAAGCACCAACAATTTGAAAATCTATATAGTCAATATAAAACATATATGGAGAAGGATTAACAGTTCTTAAATGTCTATAAATATTAAAAGGATGTAAAGAAGTTGGTCTTGCGATCCTTTGAGATGGAACAGCTTGAATGATATCACCTTTCATTATATGTTTTTTCAAATTTTTAACATGATTTTCATAACCTTCTTGACCAATATTTGAAGTAAAATTATTACCTAATTTAATTTCATTTTGAATTGGAAATTCAATTTCAATATCTTCATCTAATAATTTATTTTCTAATTCTTTAATTTTTAAACATGCATCATTATATTTTGAAGTTATTGTTTTTTCATCATCATTAAAATTAATTTCAATATTATTTATAATTTGAAATCTTTGAAATACATTATCAAAAGCAATAATAATATCAAATAACATTAATGAAGCTTCAGGTAATTTTAAAACATCTTTTAAATCTCTCTTTGTTCTTGGTTCGAAATATTTGATACAATCATAAGAGATATAACCAATTGCACCACCACTTAATTTTGGTATACCAGGTAATTGAGCTTGTCTATATTTATTTAATTCATCTTCTAATAAAATTAATGGATCAATTTCATTATTAAAAGTTGGACCAGTATTAATAATTTTTTTAGGATTAAAACCAATGAAGGAATATCTATCAATTGTGTCACCGTTTTTAGCAGATTCCATTAAAAATGATTGAGATCTATTTGGATTATTAATATTACAAAGTTTTAAATAAGCAATATGAGCAGTTATTGAATCATTTGAAAACAAAGAAAAGATTGGATAAAGATTTGGAGCTTCAGATTCGTCATATTTCAAACGATCTTCATTAATTATAGATAACAAAGGTGTTAAAGCAGGTTGAATAGGAGCACTCATGATCTTCTAACTTTTTGTGTTAAATCTTATTAAATTATCAGTTTTATAGTTTTAAAAGTATAAGTTCTTCTTCGTCGAAAAAAAAAAATGTGAATCATCGCATCCGGACATCAATGTAAAATTTTAATAACAGGTAAAATTCTGCCATTGATCTTTCACCAGCAACAATTTACATTTTTGTTGGGATGTCCAGTAGTAATTAAAGAAGAATATAATGAACAGAAATAGTTTATTACTTTCATTTTAAAACCAGTTCAGAACTACAAATATCGACAGTTTTATACTACATATTTAACTTAGTATTAAATATAGCAAATATCACAGTCATATATTGTTCTTTATTAATGTTTTTTTAAATTTAATTTAATTCTAATTGAACGTGTCATAATTCATTTATTTAAAATTTAACATTTGCATCTTTTGGGATCTCTAGTAATTCAGCAACTCTGTTACCAGGTAACCAAGCATCAATGGCTTCATACATCTTATAAAAACCTTCATTGTTTAAGGTTGTTAAAGTAGTCAAGACTTTGTGGCCTAATTGTTCTTGGGCAACACCTAAATGTTGATAACCAGTTGGATACTTTGATAAATTTTCTTTTGTAAAAATTGAAATATTAATATTTTTACCATTGATTGGGACAACTTTATCCTTTTCATAAAAAACTTTAAAATATTGAACTTTCCACTCACCTGTCTCTTCAATTTTACAACAGAAGAAGATAAATCTATTATCACAATCAACATCAAAAGTTTCACCTTCAATAGTAAATCTTTGAGTAATTGTAGTCTTCATTTTACCAACAGCACGAGCATTAGAAGGGTTATAATCTTTTTGAAACTTCGATAAATTCATCAACTGAAACACCACCACTCCATGTTGTAAAGATATAACCGCCTTCATCAACAAAAATACTTCTAAAATTATTCCATTCAGAAGCATCACGATAGACTGGCCCATGACTTACAAAGCTCTGAGACTTTAAATCTTTCAAGAGCTTCTTCATTGGTACCATTAATATGTGACCAAGACTTCTTTTGGGATTCTTCAGCAGAAATGTTGTAAACCATTGTTAAATTATATTATTTGTTATTTGTTATTTGTTATTTGTTATTTGTTATTTGTTATTTGTTATTTGTTATTTGTTATTTGTTATTTGTTATTTGTTATTTGTTATTTGTTATTTGTTATTTGTTATTTGTTATTTGTTATTTGTTATTTGTTATTTGTTATTTGTTATTTGTTATTTGTTATTTGTTATTTGTTATTTGTTATTTGTTA
>JAJMKZ010000307.1:14881-61673 GCA_030564005.1 Ruyongia tratensis | reverse complement strand
ACATTTTGATCCAATTGATGGTGCTTTAGGTTTTAGACAATCAAATCCAAGTGTTATTGATTGTGTATCTGTTAAATCTTCATTAGATATTATTAAGAAATATGGTGGTTTATCAAAGTTAAGAGTTAAATCAATAAAATTAACAAATTATTTGCAAAAATTATTATTACAATCCCCATATTATATTGAACCATCTAAAACTTTTGCTTATTCAGAAAATGCAGAACCAAAATTCACAATAATAACTCCATTAAATGAAGATCAAAGAGGTGCTCAATTATCTTTATTATTCTTACCAACTTCAAATTCAAGTTCAAGTGTAATGGAAAGAGTATTCAAATATTTAAACCAAGATGGTGTCATCTGTGATGAAAGACGTCCTGATGTTATTAGATTAGCTCCTGTTCCTCTATATAATAGTTTCAAAGATGTTTATGATTGTGTTGAAGCTTTAAATGAAGCATTTAAACGCTTATAAATTTAGACTGCTATACTTATCAGTGAGTTTATTTATAACCAAGTCAAATCATGAAAACAATATATAAATATAAAAGCATGAGATATATGACTTTAAGTAGCTAATCCTAATTAACAACGTCTTTAACATGTAACATCTGGACACCGCGTCATGTGACCAATTTTTTTTTATACAAACCAACATTATTGCTTATTTTAAATAATAACTGAGTTGTAGTACAAAGTTATATAACTAGTAGACATATCATACAAATAGTACTTGCTAGTTATAAACTTACGAATCCTGATGTCTCTTCATCTAGTTTAATTTTTTGTGGCATAATTAAAACTTTTAACAAGAGCATCGAATCAAAATAAAAAAAAATTCTACCTGTCAAATTTATCAAACAGACATAAATTAACGAAAGCAAATACCAATCACTATTGATCATGGCTTCATCTACCCAAAGTGCTACAGTCCTTCTTAGTAGACTTCTCAGTCTTAAAGAATCTTCTCCATTATTTTTGATTTCTGATACAGTTGCACAATCTGCTCAGTTTTTGATAAACGAATTCATCTATAATGTATCTTCATTAGATTCATTAAATCTTTATTATTTATCATTTGAAACTATTAACAAGCCAGATTACATATTAAATTCCGATAATTTCATAGATTGTTCAACAATATCCACCTCACATATTATTAGTCATGTCCAAGCTCAATATGAAGCAATTAAAAATGGTCCCATACAAACAAATAAAAAAACAGTCATAATTATAGATTCTTTAAACTATATACCTGCTTTAAAACTCTCAAAATTCATCACATCAATC
Source organism: Ruyongia tratensis (assembly GCA_030564005.1). Taxonomy (NCBI): domain Eukaryota; kingdom Fungi; phylum Ascomycota; class Saccharomycetes; order Phaffomycetales; family Wickerhamomycetaceae; genus Ruyongia; species Ruyongia tratensis. The sequence continues at coordinate 60,380 of JAJMKZ010000307.1, read as the reverse complement.
ATTAGACCAAATGTTACACTATTAGCCGTATTCCATAATTCATTGCCAGAACCATCAGTTACAGCAAATGTTCCATTTAATAGTTATCCATCACCATATAAATTATTGACATTCATTGCTTCTTCAGTATTTGAAGTTTTACCAATAATAAAAGATAATCAATACGATGAAGAAGAATTGGAAAATAAATTAACCCAATTAAACATCGTTAAAGGTTTGAACAATAAGATTTTTCAGCTAAATTTAGTTAATAGAAAGAAATCAGGTAGATCTTTAAGTTATAAATTTGAAATAAATTCAAACACTCATCAATATAAATTGATCTTAGAAAAGAGTAACAAAGATGACCAAATCAATGAATCAGAATTATTGAAAGATTTGACCACATTCAACTTATCAACTTCAAATAAACAAAAATTAGCAAGAGAACAAGTTGAATTGCCATATCTAGATGCTAAAAGGCAAGAAAATATTGGGTTTGCAAGTGGAGGTGCCATTATTTATGAATTTGAAAAAGATGATGATTATGATGAAGAAGATCCTTATGAAGACCCATTTTAATCTATAATATAATTCTGATTTATAATATTTGTGTGCTACATAAAAAAAATTAACAAAAATTAATTAAGTCTCTAATTATTATAAAATTATTATGTGTTCTGTATTAATCGTAAAAATGTATTTTGGAGGGGGTTTGAGTATTTATAAATAATCACCATAATTCATCAACTCCTTCCCAGTTTTGAGTTTTTCTTCTATTCCAATAACCTAATTCACCTCTAATAAATTCATATTTATCATCTGGATGGCCTGGTCCAAGAACTGAAGGTTCATATTTGAAGAAGTTTGGTTTATGAACTTTATTTAGATCAACTAATTTTTGTCTCTTCTCTCTTTGCCTTTGTTCGATTTGAAGTTTTAGCTCTTCAGCTTTAGCAGCATCACCATTTTCATAAGCTTGTACATCTGGTCTAAACCTTGAGTCACAAGCTGGCAATTTTCCTTTCTCTATTGTTGTTATTTCAGTTAAATTGGAAGCAAATACAGTGAAACCATATTTATTTTCATATTTTGGTACTAATTTAGAAGCTTTCCAAATTACATTATTTAATGATTTATCTTGTTTTGATTTTAAAGCCAACTGTGTGGTCCACTTACCTTCAATAAAGTAATTACTCTTAGATTTCTCATCAGATAATACCGTAATCAAAACATCTTCAACTTTACTTTGTGAAAACATACCTGATGAAGCTGGCTTCTTGAATTCAACAGTAGCCTTTGCACCTAATGATGATGTAACGCTGACTGCGCTGGTTGGTTCAGAGTATCTTTCACCTGCAATTATATTTTTCAATATAGTATTCGACAACTCCCATTTAAAGACATCACCTGTAATCTTACTCTTTAAAGTAATAACACCCTTATTAATTAATTCAATTGATTTACCCCAGAATTTTTGTTCAGGATTTAATAAAAATGAAACTTCCCATTTTGCAGAATCACATTGGAATGCAAATACTTGTGGTTTGTGACTAATTTTTTCACCGACTATTCTAATTCCCAAGTCTTCTCTAACTAATTCAAAACTTTCACCTAAAATTGGATTAAATGGTTTTCTTAAATTTCTTTCCTTGATACGTAATGAACTTAAATTTGAAATAGCAAATGCTGCGATCTTTAATAAAGTTATGTTAATATCTTTAGATTCTAATGCTTCATCAATAAGATAAGAATGTTCAAAGATTTCTGATATTTTTTGTAAAATTGTTATTGGTTCATTTGCAGTAATAGGCATTGAAATTGATGATAGATCTTTACCAATATTCTTTCTTAAGAATGAGAACAAACTTGGTGGATGTGATGTTGATTCATGAATATCATTTCTTCGTTTTATTTTGGTTGGAATTGGCAATGGATATAAATCATCATCTAATCCCTTGGCAATTGATTTTTTATGGTGTGCTATTATAGAATTTGTATCAGAATCAGTATCAGAATCAGAGTCAACTTGGAGTAAATTTGCATCTGAGACATTTTTACCCTTTAATAACAAGACATGATTATCAATGTCATCATCATCAACATCTTCATCTTCATCATCTTCATCTTCATCAATAAGTAGGTCAATATTAGTGTCATTGGCATCAAAAAATTCTTCACTAAGCAATGAAGCAGTTGGTGATAATGGATTTTCATTTTCAATTGTATCTAATGAAAACATCAATGCCTTAACGTTGTTCAAAACATCAGATAAACCGTCATTGACTGGGGAGTTTTCTTCTTTTCCCAATTTAGTTAAGTCGTATAACTTCTTTTCTACTATTGCTAATTGTGAATAAATTTCACTATGATTCGTATTTGAGTGTTCATAAATAGGATGTAATTGTTTTTTATCAATCTTTTTTAGTAGTTTGCTATTAAGCTGTGTAGTTAGTGCCGCTGCTGGAGGTAAAGAAGATGATGAACTTGTCGATATTGTTGATCTGACAGTGGTTGTTGATGTGTTTATAGATTCAAATGTTTCTGCAGAAGAAGGGTGTGATAATTGATTAGTGCTTTGTGTTGTTGATGTATCAGAATTAGAATTCAATTTTATAAAATTAAAGGCATTAATCCAATTATTGAAGTTATCATTACTTAAAGCTTTTAGAGTCCATATTTCCATACCAGAATCGATGATAATCGTATTTGAATCAGGGAAAGCAGATATTGTTGACAGCTTTATTTGCATTTCACCTCTAATTTTTGGATTTTTTTCATTGAAATAATATCTAAGAGTATTATATTTGAAATTCAAAACAAAGTAGCGCTTTGTGAAACCTTGTAACTTCTTTCTCTTCTTTTTTAATAAGTAACCTTGCAAATATTGATCTCTGTTTGGTATAGTACTTGTTGTTGAATTGGTTGTGGTAGTTGATGTTTTTGCCACTGAATAAGAAGATAAAGCGGAAATTGAGCTAGTACTATTAACAACCTTATTGATCTGACTTGAAGAACCATTTGGGGTAGAAAACCCACCATTTTCACTAGTTAAAAAGAATTTGTTGAATAAAACTTTCTTAGCATATGATTTAGAGAAGGAATTGTCAAAGATGAATGCATAGAAACCACCAGTACTAACGTTGAATTGATCTTTAAATAATTTTTTACCATGTATTTGTCCATAATCATTCACTTTAACCAAAGTAGTGGATTGTTTCAATTTTGCTTCTAAAGAAAGACTGGCATTTGATTTCCTTCTAGTTATATTAGGTGCTGAAGATGATGTGTTTCCTGGATCCATGCTAATACTGTTGGAACGTTTAGCACCATTGCTTTCTGAAAGCGATCCACTGGAATTTGAGGTTGAAATGGACTTGTAAACACTAAAACCGATTGATCTCTTCAAAGGTTTCAATTGAAAGCAAATAGTGCTGTTATCTGGGATTTGAATCCATTTGACAACGAAGGATTTGGAATGAACCTCAATAGTCTCCATATTTACTAAAGCGTTTTCTCAACGAGTAGTTAATGTTTATCCTTGATCTTCTCAATGTCAAAACGTTCAAAAGAGTAATTTTGTTTTCACTTTTTTGTTGTTTCAGCATGACTTCCGTACACCAACACATATTTGGCCGATGCGTCTTTTTAGTCGACTGGATGAACTGGTGATTATGGTAAAGTTTGTATTAGGTTCTCAAACTAAAGCTATTCTACACTAAATTTATTTCAAATTAAAAAATGTGTATATGCAAATGTGTAAATTAATCGAGTTTTATAAATGATGCTTCTTTTTATTCAATTCATGTTGTTAAGATCTCTGAATGATTGTAAAATAGTCTGTTGATTTTGTGATACAGTAGCAAATGCTTCTCTATATAATTCTACCATACCACGAACAACATTATACTTTTGCTTTGTACCTTTACAGATATCTACTAATTCTTCTTCCATTCCTTTTCTTAGAAATGGTTTGGTTAGTGAATTTCTTAAATCAATCCTCTCAAACCCTTCAACTAATGCCATCCCCAAAGTTGTTGGAACTAATTCTACCTTTCTTCCCCTATTAGCCTTCGTGATATAATTTCTTGCTAAAATCTTTTCTATGTGTTCTGCAATTGTTGCATCTGTACCGATACCATTAGCATCCATAAGACCAATTAGTTCCGTTTCTGTTAATAAACTTGGAGCTGATGTTTTGCCTTCTTTAATTTCAGCCATGGTCAGTTTTAACTCTTCGCCAATAGTAAACTCTGGTAATTTAACTGAAGATTTCCAGTCACTATATTTATAAACATCTAAGAAGTTTCTCTCCAGTACTGTCAATCCTGATGCTGTAAACATTTCATCACCCCATGACACTCTCACTGTAGTTCGACTACCTTTAGCATCTTCAGAACAACAAGCTAAAAAGTGACGAACAACAAATTCATAAACTTTCTTTTCATTTTCTCTAAAATCATGACCTGTACATGGTGTGAAAACAACAGGATGAATAGGTGGATGTGCTTTATCATCATGTCTACCAGCTCTAGGTGTTCTATATTTACCATCAATTAATGATTGAGCATATGCTCCCCATTTATCACTCTGTACCTGTTTCCCAATTAATTCTTTTAAATCCATTTCTTTTGGATAACTATCAGTTTCTGTTCTAGGATATGATAGAAAACCTTTTTGGTATAATTTTTCAGCAGCTTCTAGAGATTCTTTTGCACTCATCTTGAAAAACAACGAACAGCATGTTTGTAATTCAACAGTTGTTAGAGGTAATGGTCTATAGTTTGAAGTAGGTGCTTGTTTAACATCTCGTACTATTGCCGTTTTATAATCCATACAGTGTTCATATATCAACAATAATGCTAATCTATCAAATAGCCTATTCTTAGTCCATGAGAACTTTATAGATTGACCAGCCTTTTTCGAAGCGATTTCTAAGTAATAAAACGTTTGAGGAACAAAGTTCTTAAATCTTTTGTATCTATCTACAACAAACCCTAATGTTGGAAATTGACAAGGCCCATATGAAACAATATCAACCAGATTTTTTCTTTTTTCATGGTCAAACAGTGTAGTAAGCATTCTTGTAAAAGCTGCACCTGTTCTTAGGTCTAATTCAATACGAGCAGAAACTGCGTCAATGGCCTTTTTATCTAATCTTTGTGGATTTCTAGCAGCTCTTAATATATGATCTCTTTCTAGATTTGAAAATACAGCTCTCCATGTATTATCTATTGTAAGGTTTTTATTACTTTTCATCGCAACCTCTAGAATTTCATACCCAATATATTCACCTTCTCTATCACAATCTGTCCATATCATAAGTTTATCAGCATTTTTACTCAAAGTTGAAATGTTTTTAGCTATTTTTGCCTTTTCTTTATCTTTTATAGGATATATAATTGGAGCATCAAATAATCTTCCAGCATGAACTTTACCCCAGCTATATTCATCTGGGAAATCCATCTGACTTAGATGGCCTGCAACACTTGTCATTGTGATATCACATAGTCCTTCATTGGGCACATTAAACGTAAATGTATAATTTTTAACATATTTATATGGCGAATCACTTGTCCTTACACGTCCACCTCCAAGGATCTGAGCTACTTGTTTAGCAATTGAGTTTTTCTCAGCAACACATAATAACCTCATGTTATGTGTAATGAATAAGTAGGCTTCCAAAAAGCTTTTTAATAGTTTTATAGTAATGCTTCTCTTCTTAAATATTACTTGAAATCATCAACTACTTTATTAAAACAAAAACAAAGAGTGTGTAATAAAATAAAAAATTCCGGTTAAATTCACGTGATATTTGACCGGAATTAAAATTTCCAGTTTAATTTTCTTCGATACAAAATCTTAGTGATGTTTACAATTTTAAACAATTAAAGAATAGAATAAGTTACATATTTATTGGTTGGAATCATGGATATCTACGATCAATTCATAGATCCATCAAGAGTAACATTTTCTCTTTCTTGTAATTTTACAAGTTTGGAATATAAAACTCTTGTTGTGGTGAAAAATACATTAATTCAATTATTCAGAGCAAGTAAAGAATCTTCAAAATTAATATTAATTAATGAATATAAATGTAATGGTCAAGTCTTAGAAATCAAGTCAATCAAACTAGCAGATTCTAAATATGATCAACTTTTAGTTCTTACTGCAGTTGCTAAATTATCTTTGATCGAATACAATCATGACACTAATTTTTTAGAAACTAAATCTTTACATTTTTATGAAGCTGAATTTTCCAAATTAAACACATTTAAGAACATAGATTCACATTTAAGAGTTGATCCAAAGGGGTTTGCATCATTAGTATATATGCAAGACACCCTGGCTTTACTACCGTTCTTTACATCTGAAGATGGTTTAGGAGAAGACGAAATTGATGAACTTGCAGAAGGTGAAGAGAATATAACAAGAGAACTAACATTTTCTAAATCATCAATTATTCCAATTAGTAAACTAGAAGATTCCATTGGTTCAATCATTGATTGTGATTTCCTTTACAACTATAGAGATCCAACATTAGCAATTATATATAATAAAGATCGTACATGGGGTGCTGAACTTACATTGAAAAAAGATACTGTTGAATTCGTTGTGCTATCATTGGATGCAGCTAATGGATTTTCAACAGCTATTTTATCAGTTGAAAAATTACCATTTGATATTTTTAAAGTTAAACCTTTGCCAAATCCATTAGGTGGTTCATTATTAATTGGTTGTAATGAAATCATTCATATTGATAATTTAGGTAATGCAAAAGGTGTTGCATTAAATAAATTTTATGAAAAAAGTTCAGACTTTGCATTAAAAGATTTTTCTGATTTGAATATATTATTAGAAAATTGTGAAGTTGAAATACTTGCTGAAAATAATTTATTAATAATTGATTCAACCGGTCAATTTTATAAATTGACATTTAATATGGATGGTAAAATTATAAGAGACTTAAGTGTAACGAAGTTTGAAGACTTTGATAGTCAAATATTATACCCAAATTCAATTGCAAAATTAAGTGGTAACTTATTCTTTGTTGGTGCTGGTTCTTCTGATTCAAGGCTAATAAACACTAAGATAGAGATTCAAGAGGTTGAAATTCCAGCTGAAGAAGAAGATAAAGGTAAAGAGGAAGAAGAAAATGAATTAATGGATGATGATGAATTGATTTATGAGTCAAAAGATTCTAGTAAGAAATTATCCAATTATCATTTTGAATTTGAAATCACAGACTCAATGGCTAATTTTGGTCCAGTATCTGCATTTTCATTAGCACAATTAACTCCTGAGCCACAAATTCAAGGTATTTCCAACCCAAATAAATTAGATTATTCTATTGTTGCATCATCTGGTGAAAATAGTCAAGGTTGTTTAACTTGTTTTAGACCATCAATTCAACCAATTATTCATTCCACGTTAAGATTCCAAAACATTTCAAAAACATGGAACATACTGAACAAATATATTGTTACAACAGATTTACCAAATTTTAAGAGTGAAATCTTTTTAATTAATGGCCAAAACTTCAAGAATTTCCAAACATTTGATTTTAAAAATAATACTGTTACTGTTAACATTGATACAATATTTTCTGAAAAAAGAATTGTACAAGTTACCACATCTGCTATTACTATTTTTGATCCTAACTTTAAAAAGATTTCACAAATTCAATCAAATGATGAAATTATCAATGCCAAAATATTAGATCCATTTGTTATTCTTACAACAAGTGAAAATGAAATTATGATTTACGAAATTGATAAACGAGGTAGAAAATTTGAAACGATTCCAGTACCAGAACCATTAACAGATATAATTATAACATCTGCAAATATCTCAAATTCAAAGATTTTAAATGGTGTTATAAATCGTGGAAAGAAAAGATCAAGAAATTCAACTGTTGATAACGCAAATACTGTTTTTATTGTTACAACAATTCAAAATGAACTTTTATTATTTTCTAAAAATCATGATAATAATGTTTTCCAATTAGATTCAATTGAAAATTTAGTTGAAGTTAGTGATATTAAAAATTATGAACAACAAAATAAAGTTAATCCAGAACCTTTTATTAAAGAAATTGTTCTTTCTCAATTAGGTGATGCTTATCATAGTGAAGAAATTCTAACAATATTAACAGTTGGTGGTGAAATTATTTTATATAAGAATTACAATTCTAAATTTATTAAAGTTCCATCAAATATAATTACTGGTGCTCCAGAAAATATCTATAGTGAATCAACTGTACTTGAAAGAAAATTAATTAAACTAACAATTGGTGAAAGAAAAGTTATTTTTGTTACTGGTAAACAACCATATATTATTATTAATGATTCTCAATCATTACCAAAAGTTTTCAAATTCACTTCTAATTCAGCCATTTCAGTTGTTCAAATGAATGAAAATGATCAATTTATGTATATTGATAATGAAACAAATGCAAGAATTTGTTCAATTTCACCAAACGATTTATTTGTTAATAATATACCTTGCGAAAAAGTTAAAATGGGTAAAACTATTAATAATATTACATTTCATGAAACTACCAGATTATTATTAGTCTCATTATTAGAAGAAATTCCATATGATGCATTAGATGAAGATGGTAAACTTCTTGTTGGTATTGAAGAGGATAAACCAAGAGCTAAAAGTTATAAAAGTTCAATGAAATTAATTAATCCTTTGAAATGGATTACATTAGATGAAATTGAATATAAAGATAATGAAATTATCTCAAGTTCAAAATCATTAAATTTAATAATCTCATCAAGATCTAAAAAGAAGAAGGAATTTATTGTCAATGGTATTGGTAAATATAGAATTGAAGATTTATCAGTTTATGGTAGCTTTTTTATTTATGATATTATTTCAATTGTTCCAGATCCAGAACATCCAGAGATTAATTTTAAATTAAAAGAATTATTTACAGAAGTTGTTAAAGGTGCAGTTACATCAATTTGTGAAATTAGTGGTAGATTTTCTGCAAGTCAAGGTCAAAGAATGATTATTAGAGATTTACAACAAGATAATAGTGCAGTTCCAGTTGCATTTATTGATATTCCAACAAATGTTACAGAGACTAAAAGTTTTGGTAATTTATTAATTGTTGGTGATAGTTTTAAAAGTTTATTCTTTTTAGGTTTTGATGCTGAACCATATAGATTAATGTTATTAGGTAAAGATTTACAACAGTTAAGCGTTATGAGTGCTGAATTTTTAGTTGATAATGGAGAAATTTACTTCTTAGTCGCAGATGATGATCAAACATTACATTTATTATCATATGATCCAGATGATCCAAAATCTTTAGGTGGACAAAAAATTTTAGAAAAGGCAAATTTTAATATTAATACAACTACTACATGCATGAGATTAGTTCCAACTTATAATCAAGAAGCAAGTTTTCAAACAGTTGGATCTAATGTTGATGGTTCATTTTTTAAGATGATTCCAATTAATGAAGGTAGGTATAGAAGATTATACATTTTACAACAACAATTAAGTGATAAATTAGGTCATAATTGTGGATTAAATCCAAAGATGAATCGATTCAATAATAAGACTGAATTTTCAAGACCAATTTTAGATTATAATTTGATTAAAGAATTTTTATACTTAAATACTGATAAAAAATTACAATTTAGTAGTAAAGTTGGAAGAGATGCTTATTTAAAAATATGGAGTGATTTTATTTCACTTGAGACTTCATTAGATAGTTTACAAAAATGATTATGACTTGCTCTTCAATAGTTTAATATAGATAAATAATCTTTTTGATTCATATTAATATGTGTATATTATTATTTTTTTTTAATATGTTTATCGTACATCTCTTTTTTGGTTTTTTTTTTTTTTATGTTAATGAATGTTTATGATCACTAAGATAAAAAAAAAAAACACAATAAATTATACTTAAGCTGTAATTAATTCAAGGTTAAAATAAGAAAGCTAAAGTATAAGTTATGATGGCACCAATATAACTACTAGAAATAATTGGTACTGGCCAATTTTGCCATGGTCTATCCCAATCTAAAGGTATCACAACTGCACCTAACCAAGCAGTAATAAACAAAACTGTAAATAAATTAAAAATTTTGGAATTTATACCAATTTCAATAACTGTTAAAGTTAATGGATAAATTAAGAAAGCAACATGTAAAGATAATAATAAAGTTTCTTTCATCAATGTTGCAAATGGAGCACCAAACAGTACTATTATTATGTATATAGGTATTACTAATAAGAAAGTGATTGCTAAACCAATGATTAAAAGATTATAATTATGTTTAATTTGTTTTAATTTTCCATTTTTATGAGGTTCTTTTAAATTTCCAAACCATAATTTAGCAAATATAACTTGAGTAATTATTAATGGATAACTATGTTTAATTAATAAAGAAGATAAATTTTCATATGAAAGATCACTTTTCAAAATTGAATAAAGTATAACTATTAGATGAATTGGGAATAGTTTTATATCAAATGGAATAATTAGAGGTTTTTCAGAATTTAAAATAGCACTCTTTATTGAAGTTTGTGTGTCTGTTGGTTCCAAGTTATCAGAGGCATTGTTATCACTTGCATCTGTGTCATTAAAGGTGACATTCTTCTTGTGTCTGACCATTGTATATGTTGATTGCGTTTGAATTGGGTTGACAATAAATATGTGAATAACAACCAGTGTTTATATTATTATTGGTGGTTAATTTATATTTTTTTTTTGTATTTTTAATTTTTTTTTTTTTTTTTTTTTTTTTTTTTTTTTTTTTTTTTTTTTTTTTTTTTTTTTTTTTTTTTTTTTTTTTTTTTTTTTTTTTTTTTGCCTGTAGAAATTAAATTTGACAGGTTGTGTTTTTTGTTAGGAGAAAATTTATGAGAACGTGATTTTGATAGTTTTTGTTGTAAAAATAATAGTTAATATGATGAAAATTTTACAAAATAGTTAGCAAAAATACTGAGAAAGGTCACATGATTTCACTCATACTTAACTAAACAACTAGTAATTTTTTTCCACTCTGAATAAAAACACCGGTGTGGGCAGTGAGATTCGACCTTCTTGAAACTGAGAGATCTTGTATTGCTACAAAGCGGATGACTTCAAACTGGCATATGTTGTTCATAAAGCTATTTCCACTCAAGATATCCACTCAGATCACCAGCAGCACCTCCAGCAACTGCTCCCTGCCCACTAAATTCATCCTGTCAGCGCCTGACGGCGTGCCCAAACCATTACCCAATTAAGAGATTTAACTACCAACAGAAAAAAAAATGTGAAGAAGTAAAAAAAAAATCCTTTTTTTACCAACAACAATCAACTTTAGTTAAATTTGCCACCTAAATTCATTCACAAAACTCTACACAAGAACAATCAATTCGTCTAGTTGGATACCTCCTCACTGCTCTCTCTTGTATCTAGCTCCTTTAGCTTCTCAGTTCTCATCACACTCTCCCATATCAACCCCAGTTCCATCTTTCAAAATTGTGTACACAAAGATTGAAGACTTCCTTCTCCCTAAGCGCTGGCGGCAACATTATTCAATTTCAAAACAAAGATAGTATAGAAGATAACTTATAGACTTCTGGTATAGGTGTATTCACTTATTGGATTTACCATCCTCTATACTTATTTCAAAACAAGTTGAACTTTATTAGATTTTATTGGTTGAATCCCAATCTCCTTTTGTTACTTCATATCTTTGATCACTTTCACCTTTTTTTTCTAGTCACAAAAAAAAAATTACCAATCACAATCACAAATATCAACAAACAACAACAACAACAATAATAATAATAATAATAATAATAATATAACAATAACCATGAACTCAGATTTTTCAAGAAGAACAACGAACTCAAATGGTAGTGAAATGGAAACTTGGTATAGTAAAGCTCCTTCAAATACTCCTGTTCAATCTCCTCGTCCAAAAACAGCTGTTCCTGCGGCTGTCTTCAAATTAAAAGATATAAATACCCCAAGATCAAGAAGGTATATAAGTATTAATGAAGTATTAAATGAACCAGCTACAAAAGTTCCAAATTCACAACCAACTAATAATTCTTCAATCATTAGTAATAATAATCCTATCACAACTACAACTGGTATTGATACTACTTATTTAACTCAAGCTGATCAATCAAACACTAGCACAAATTTTAAAACATATAATACTTCAGCTACAACTGAAGCTTCAACTGTTGGTCCATTAGATATATATGATTCAAAATTAAAAATGAAACAAAGTACTGAAATGAATAATAATGCATTCCCAATATCAATGAATAATAATAGTTCTAAATTAAAGAATAAATTCTTAAATATATTGGATTACAATAATGATCTTTTACCAAGACATGCAAAATTAGATGATAGTGATATTGAATTAACAAATAATTTATTACTACTATCATCTTCTCCAGTACCGATGAATCATCCTGCATTACCTCAAACTTATCATACTTTAAATAATTATTATAGTCCTTCTTCATTTACTGTTAATAAATCTTATAATAGTTTACACCAATTTCAGGAATCAAATCCACAAGTTCAAGACCAAGATGAAGAAGAATATACTCCAAGATATGCTGAAATACCAAGAACTTATAATGATCTCTTAGAAAATAATTATACATTACCTCCAATTTCAAGTCAATTACTCCGTTCGCCTTTAGATGCTTTAGATGAAAATAGTCAAGAAGAAGATGACGATGATTATGATGGTGATGATGATGATCAAGAAGATGAAGTATTTGAAAATGGTCTTGAATCTGAAAATCAAAGTCAAGACTATTCAATCCATGATGAATTGAAAAATAAAAACTTTGATACTACTTTTGATGAAGGTGCAACAATTTCTCAAACAACAAATTCAAAACACAATTCATCAAGTCAATCATCTAATAGTAAAGATATAAGGAACGAAAATATTAATGTTAATAAATCAAATTCATCAAGACAGAGGAATAATTCTATTTCTAAAAATGTTAAACCATCATCAAAATCAAAACAAAAGTCTAAAACAAAACCAAATATAAAGTTGAGTTCTAAATCAAATACAACGGTGAAAACTAATGAAAAAAATAGTCTTACAACAGCATCATCATCAGAAAATAGTCATTTCAAGAAGACTAGATCTAATAGTGAACCAAAAGCATCATTTTCAATAAAGAGTAATTTGAGTAGTTCTGAAGGAAGTGAAGATGAAGATAATGATTTAACTATTGATGCTAATAAATCTTCTTCACAAGTTTCTATGGATATTAAACCTGAAACTAATTTAAGATTAAGAAAGAGAAAGGCAATAAGTTATTCAGAAGAAACAACAATCCCTTCATCATCATCACCGTCTAGAAAAAGAGCTAAAATTATTACATCAAAAAAATCATCAAAAACTTCAAAATTAAAAAATGACAACAAAAAGAATCATACTGTTACTATTTCAACTTCATCTTCAAATCCAAATTCACATCCATCAATAAAGGATTCATCATTCAATCCAAAACTAAAGAAACAAGTTCTGCCTAGATCTAAATCAGGGTGTTGGACTTGTAGAATTCGTAAGAAGAAATGTACAGAAGAAAAACCTCATTGTGCTCAATGTCTTAAATTAGGTTTGGTTTGTGATGGTTATGCTGATGAAAAACCTGAATTCATGAAGAATCAAGCATTCCAAAGAAAGAAATTAGATGATATAAAATCACTAACAATGAAGAGAAAAAAGATTGGTGTAAAGAAGTAAATTATAAATGGTTTTGTTGGGTTTGTTAATACTGAGTTGTTAACTTTTGTTTTAATTAAGAAAGAAAAGATTTTATTAATATATATCTATATATATATAGGTGGGTTCAGAAGGTTAATGGTAGGTGTTTAGTTAAGCTATTTTTAGCTATTTTAATTTTTGTTGTTGTTTATTGTTATTGTCATTAATGTTATGTTCTTTGTTCTTGTATAAAACTTTTTCATGTGGTCAATTTTTTTTTAACAGATTGGGATATTCTTACCAATATATACTAATTATTAATCTAATCGTTTAATACGATTATGTAGCTTACAATTTTATTAATTCATCGCCAAACTATTGATATTTTGTTTTTTTATTTTTTTTTAATCGTATATAGGGTAGAAATTATATAACTATCAATAGCCTCTTAATATTGTTGAAATCCATATTGTCGATACATACTAGCCTTTGGAGTTCCATCATTTGAATTTGATTTATTCATTAATAAATTCATCAACATTTGACTACCCTCACCATTATCTTGTTTTGAAGAGTTATTTGAAGTTATTGTCATATTTCTTGCAGGTGTATTGGTATTACCATTAATTTCTTGATGGTTTTGAATTTGGTCATTAGCTGGTGTATTATTCATAGATGGTGTTTCATTTGGTTGGAAATTTGGAGAATAAAATTGATTATATTGTTGTAAAGGTTGAATCTGTGGAGGTTGCTGGATTAGATTATAATAATCTGAAGCTTGAGGAACAGCTGTGTTAAAATTGTTGTTTTGAAAACCACTGAACTGAGAACCCATTGGTTGTTGCATTGGAGGGAAAACGTCTGGGAAAGGTAAGTTATTATAAGCTCCGTTATAAACAAGGTATTGTTGAGATTGAATAGGAATTCCATTCTGTTGATTATATTGAGGGAAATTTTGTTGTTGACTAGAATTAGCAAATGGTGAATAGTTTTGCATACCATTATAATTTTGATTTGCTGATGGTGAATTGTTGCTAGTAATAACATGTGTCATAACTTCACCAGAATTTAATTGTGGAGTTTGAGAATTCATTAATGAAGTTTCAAATGGATGAATTGATGATTCATTGTTTGAAGAATCACCCATAGTTGAGTCTTTAATCTCTTGTAAATCTCTTTGTAAATCTTCATATGATGATTTCATTAAAGCATTAGTCTTATCAGAGTTAGTAGTTTGATCTGATAAAAACATTGGTGGCATTGAAGGAGGAGGAGCACTTCTTGCTGATGGAGCAACAGCATCTTTATGAGAAGGTTCATTATTATTGTTATTGTTATTCTTAGTTGCAAGTTTCTTCTTTGGATTGCCATTCTTAAAATTATTATCATCAAAATCACCTTTTTTATTTTGATTATTTTTATTCTTGGATTTTGAATTTATATTACCATTATTTTCTGATGAACTTTCTTTCTTTGACTTTGAGTTTGAGTTTGAGTTTGAGTTTGGGTTTGACTTTGACTTTGACTTTGAGTTTGACTTTGACTTTGACTCTGAATTATTCGATTTGGATTCATTATCATCTTTGGTTTTCTTCTTATTGATAGTTTTAGCATTCTTGTCAGTAGCAGGTACAATTGGGATATTACTCTCTTCATCTTCATCTTTATTAACTTCTTTAGCTAACTCTGAAGAACTTTTAGTCTTCTTGACTTTCTTCTTCTTAGCAACATTGACTTTTGTAATTTTTAGATTGTCAAAATTATAAACGCCATCTTTATATTCTAGACCAATCTTAGAACAGTTTGGTTCCAATAATCTTGTACCAAACCCTGTAATTGCAATAAGTCTCAATTTTGTTTCTAACTTTGTATCATGTGTTGGCAAATAATCACCAACCAATCTTTCAACAGACTCAAAACATTTTTCATCGTTAAAATCCCATAATAACGTACCAATAAGTGAGAATTCCTTCATTTCAACATCTTCTTGGAAAAATTGTTCTCTAGAAGGTCTATGGTTGAATGAGATCTCACCTGAATATCTCTTGATAATATAATTCATCAATGTTGCAAAAGGTTTAATAAAATCAGGGTTCTTCAAAAAATGTTTAAATGAGTTTAAATCATTTCTAAACCATGATAACAAGATTCTGACTGCAGGTAAACCAACATAAGAATTGTTCAAACCATCACTTGATGTGCTTTGTTCATTGTTAGAAATTATTTCTAGTTCTAGTGTCTTGTTAATAGCAGTCAATATAGTACATGTTAATTGGATTAAAAACTCTGTGAGATTTGATGCTTCTGATTCTGAGCCTGATCTTTTAGCAATATGAATTAAACCAATTGTCAAGACAAACATTTTCAAAACTGTATCATCATTTCCATGATTTATTAGAAAATCAAATAAATCTTTCTTGAGATCATTAACATTTGTACCATTAACTAAGAAAGATTTTGCAGAATCTTTATCCTTTTTCCAATATTCAGGTTTATAATAAGCACCTAAAACTGACATAAAATAGACAGAGATATAAGTTTCAAATACTTCTGGTTCAATATTTGGTTTTTTCAATATTGAAGCATCCAGTCTTAATCTATTTAAGGATTCTATAATTGGTTTCGGGCTTGTCCAAATTAAATCAAGATTTGATGTAGATAACTCAGAAGGCATTCTAGCCAATGAACCTCTTACCAATTCATATGCTTGCAAGAACTTTGACTTTATTTCAATTTCACTTTCAATTGAATGATATATTGTGGCCAAATTGTTTCTAGCATCACCTATGGATGGGATCAAAAGAATAGATACATTACATAATACTAAAGACTGGCTGTAATGTTTAGCAATTTCACTAAACTTGAAGTGTTGTTTCTTCTGTTTTGAAGCAATAATTACCTTGACATTACCTTTAGCACGATAACGTGATGTTAACCCCATTGACAATAATGATTTATAAATAATGTAAACTATCTTAACAAGCAGCTTAGGATCATTCTTTGGAAATGGTTTTGATTTTAAATCTTTTGGAATTGGACGTTTTATATCAAGAGTTTTATAAACTATATTAGGAATTGTTGCTGTAAAGTCATTGTTCAGTAATATTTCACTTAGTAAAGTAAAATAAAAATTTCTAATTGATTTATGAAATTTTTTGAGCTTATCAAATAATTTCTTTATTTGAACTATTTTATTCATATCATTTCTCATTAAGTTTAAACTTTTTCTATGATTTTGAACGTTTTGAAGACCTGACATTTGATTTAATAAAGATTTGAAAATTGGACGATGGAAATCATTCCAGATATTATCTATTAAAGTTTCAGCAGTTTCTTCTGGTATTTGAGATTCTTGTGCTAATGGGAGCTTTAAATCGTCATCATTCTCTTTTTCAACTTGTATAGCTTCAGAAATTGGCTCTTCACTCTTGATTGAGCTATTTATAGTTTTGTTTATATCATTTAAAATTAATGTTAAAAACTTTGATCTTATAAAGTTGAGTAAACCAGTGATTAAAATATCATCTGGAACAGGTGTATCTAATGCTTTTGCTAGCTGTGTTTTGCTATCTTCTATCTGTAACAATATTGTAGACATAGTAGCTAGGTCTTAAAGCATTACTTTTTAGAGCAGGGTTCTTAACTTGAGACTGATGTTGATATGTTGTATTTAAGTAATTCCTGAATACGTTTTAGAATTCTTTGTTAAATTTTTTAACAGATTTTTTTTTTTTTTTTTTGGGCGTCAAATTTTTTTGTAAATGCTACAAACCAAAAAAGACCGAAAATCAAAACAGTACAAAATTAAATATTATAGAATTAAGAAATTAAAAATAATACATAATAAACACTTTTTAACGAAATTCTAGGGGAGGTGGCAGTTGAGGTATTAATCCTATTGTAAATTTAGCAGCTTTAAATTGTTCTATTATGGCTTCACTGAGATCTTCAGTCTCTGCTGGTGGATCATCAGATGAAGATTGAGTAAATTTAACTTCTGAATGCCCTTGTGGTGTAGTATTTCCAAATCCAAAAGAACCTGAACCAAATCCACCAGCTGATGAAGTGGCCGGAGTGTTAGTTGAAGATGATGATTTGTTGTCATTTGTTGTAGTAGACTTGGCTCCAAAGGGACTTGTCGTGTTGGATTGTCCAAATGCTGATGTATTATGTGTATTTCCAAATGAACTTTGTCCAAATGATGATGTGGTATTGTTATTGGTGTTATTGGTTCCGAAGGACGATGTTCCAAACGCTGATGTTGATGATGGAGTACCTGCACCTAATGATGATTGACCAAATACTGATGTTGTATTTGTTGATGGATCTTGGGTTGTAGCAGGGGTTGTTGTAGGAGCTGAACCAAATGTTGAGCTTCCAAATGATGATTGACCAAATGCAGAAGTTGTATTAGTTGAACCAAAAGATGATGCTCCGAATGCTGTGTTTGCTGGTATAGATGTAGCAAATGATGATTTTCCAAAAGGTGAATTATTTGTTGAATTACTGTTACTGCTGTTAGCATTAAAAGACGACGTTCCAAATGCTGAATTTGTAGGAGATTTTCCAAGTGATAAATTCCCTAATGATGAATTTCCAAATGCTGAGTTATTTGTTGTTGTGGAACCAAACGATGATTTCCCAAATGCTGAGTCTGTTGATGTATTTCCTCCAAGACTACTACTTCCAAAGGCAGAAGAAGTAAATGCTCCTAAACCACTAGATCCAAAAGCGGATGTATTGTTCGTTGAAGATCCAAATGAGGAGTTACCAAAGGCACTAGAAGTATTATTAGATAATGAACTTTGACCAAAACTTGATTGTCCAAATCCAGAACTGGCATTAGTACTATTACCAAATGGGTTTGAATTTGAATTTAAAGAACTATTTCCAAATGGATTTGACATGGAATTATTGTTGTTATTGGCACCTGTTAGATCTAATGGGAATTCAATATATGGTCTAGTAGGTAAATTATTTCTTAGATATTTCTCTTCAGCACATTTCTGTGCAAATCTTGCAGCTTTTCTTGTATCATTTTCAACAAACTTTATACATTTCTCCATATCGAACTTCCTACTGTTGATCATTACTTCATATTCATTTATTCTATTTGTTTCCCTTGCTTGGTAAAAGTCTAATCTTGATTCTTCATATGAATAGTCTCTGTCACTAATTATATTATTAACTGCTGGATATGCTAAACCAAATGAAGATGTTAATGGGAGGCTCATCAAAAACTTAGCATCAGACATCTCCTCTCTAACTTCCTTCTGTTTCAAATCTAACTTGTCCATTGAATAAAAACTCCTAAAATCATTTGACGTTTTGAAATTGTTATTGTTATTATTATAACCTCCACCACCACTATTACTATTCCTTTCATATATATGTGGGAATTGACATCTATTCCCATTTCTACACTTTCCCTCCTGAAAGAATTTACAAGGAGGTTTACTGGATCTATTCATGATGGGGTTTAATGGGTTCACTAATGCACTTAGCTCTGCTAGTTGAAGTGATATTTTTGTTGTGTGTGTTTTTTTTTTTTTTTTTTTTTTTTTTTTACTACTACTACCTATTCAAATCACATAAAATTAATACAAAGAAGCTTGTATATTAGATAAAAATTAAGATGCAAATGCTATGTTTATGAACTCTTCTATGAATGTTTCAACTCTGTTAAATCTTTCGACAGCAATTGTCCACTCAGAAGTAGCAAATTTTGAAGCTAATTGAAAATTTCCAGCTGATAGCATGATTATTAAAACAGTTCTGGTTGTGATATATTTGCAAACTAATACAATGACATATACAAACATTGTTTGTATCAAAGAGCAATCAGTAACTATTCTTAGTCCCTCCACTATATTTAAATCGGCAGCTGAACTGATTATGTTGGTTATTGTAATATTGTAGTATGGCCAAATCAACATTAAAATTGGGAAAAGCTTTGTCCCTCCAGATATAATAATTGTTAATGACAAAGAATATTTGTAATAATTTATAGCTTCCTGAGAATTTTTAGAATCATCAACTGACATTCCTTTTGGTCTCCATAACATTAAATTCCACATAAGATAAGGTATTAATTTGTGGGTTATGAAATCATCACATATACATTTAACTGAGAATAAAAAATATTGAACAGTGGCACTCTTTGATAATATTTCATTTATTAATGAATATCCACGTATTGAATTTCCTATAGGTATGGTGGATCTTAAATTATAGTTCTTTTCTTCATATGCCCAAGTTAAATATATTTCAAATAAAATCATTAAAAGTCTGATTCTATTGATTGTTCTATACCTTGTGAACCAATCTCTCATATTTGTTATAAGAGTTCTTTTGTTATTGTCATTATTCTTAATATCTTTAATATCTTGATTCGCTTTTTCAACCTCTCTCCCCATAACGTTAAAGATCAAATGTTTATAAGCTTGAGGTTTTAATAGTAACACATCTATGAAAAGAATGACATTATCAAATTCAATGTATTTATCAGCCGTTTTCTTACAACTTGGACAATCAGTAAGCTTGATGTAACCATTCACATATTGTGTGTACAAAGAATTAATAGGCTCATTGCATTCTACACAGATCATTGCTACTATTCACTGAATTGTTTTTTTTGTTTTTTTCTTTCTGTTAAAATAGTTGTTGATGTTGTGTTCAAAAAAAAAAGATGGTACAGATTAGCAAAAACAACACCAACACCAATAATATCAGGAAAGAGTAACATCAACAACCACAAACAATTCATAACCATGCCCCCAAAGACTAGCGATGGTATACCTCTACGGAGACATAGGGCACCTTCTATTACAAAAAGAACGACCGCTCTCAATTTATATAAACTTCTATTAAAAGAGTTAGGCATAGTGGATCCAAAAATACAACAACAATCACAACAAGATTACCAATTAATACCGCCTTCAGAATCATTAGAACAAATTCTAAATATGATAAAACTGCCCTATTACTTAGAAAGGTTTATGATATTTGGTTTGTTGACTTGTTTTAATTCATTTTTAAAGTTATTAGTGATCTTACCAATAAGGTTAGTAATAGATATTTTAATAATAATAATATCAATTCGAAATCAATTCCTCAATAAGAAGTCAAATATCCATAAAAGAATCAATTTATCAAATGCAATTTTTGCAACCATAATGATATTATCAATTCTCTATTTACAGAATACAGATCTTTCAAAAATATATCATACAATTAGAGCACAATCTTCAATTAAATTATATGTCATGATTGGTGTATTGGAAATTACTGATAAACTTTTGAGTACAGTTGGACAAGATTTATTAAATGTATTATTGAACTATAAGAAACTGGATATTTTTTACTTAGTTTTATTCTATGCTTTAAGTCTAAGTTATTTAACATTACATGTTTTTACCTTGATATATCAAGCAATTGCATTAAATGTGGCTGTTAATTCATATTCAAATTCATTATTAACATTGCTATTATCAAACCAATTTTCAGAAATTAAATCATCTGTATTTAAGAGAAATGATACTGAAGGTTTTTTTCAAATGTCTTGTGCTGATATAGTAGAAAGATTTCAATTGTTAATAATGTTAATAATTATTAGTTTAAGAAATCTTGTTCAAATGAATCATACTGCTAATTCTCTTTTACCAAATGCTTTGCTTAAAAACTGGTTTATTGGTCCAACAGCATTTGTCATTGGATCTGAAGTTTTGGTTGATTGGATAAAACATGCTTATATTACAAAGTTTAATAAGATTAGACCAAAAATTTATAACAATTATTTAAATGTGTTATGTAATGATGTTATGACAGGTTTCAGATCAAACAATAACCAAGACATTATTTTCCAACATAGATTGGGTTTACCAATACCTACTTTATTTGTATTATTGATTGTTATGTCTAAAAGTACATTGATTTGGTGTTTATATGATGAATCAACAAATAAAATTATTTATAAAAATGTTTTTATTTTAATATTGTCATATATTTTACTGGTATTCATAAAGTTAGTTATAGAAATTATTTTATTAAAATGGTCAAATCATAGATTGACCAAGTTGGTAAATGAAACTGATATCTTTGTTCCTGGTTTAGTAAGTGGAGGAAATGGTGCAATTGATAATATTTCCAAAACTATTTTAAATAACTCTAGTGACAAAAATGAAAAGGGAACCACACCATCTAAATCTATGAAGAAAAAAACTGATCTGAACACCATTACGCGATACAAAATGGTTTCTAAGAGGATTTACTAAATAATTAATTAATTAATGAAATTTTTCTTCTGTTATTTATTTAACTACGTAAAATTAACTACGATTCCGACTTAAATCCGATCTCCGTTAATGGTTTGATTTTTTTTTCTTTTTTTTTTTTTTTTTTTTTTCCCTGAGAAATTTTAAACGAATCAAAATTAAGAAATTTGTAACAACAGAAGATTTATACTTTAGAGGTTTTATAAAGAACTTTCAGGCTATCACAAAAGTGCTTTTTGTTACACATTAGTTTTAGACGGAACATCACAGGCATCAAAGACAATGTCTGCTTCTGCTGCTCTCTCAAGATCCCAGTTTTTCTTCATGAAAAACTCATCTGTTTTAAAGACAATAAAGAGTTGTAATATTTCACATAATTTTAGTAAATTAACTTCAATATCATCATCTTCCTCAAATATAATTAGAAAGAACATTTCTTTATCTAGAAAGACTAATGATTTATTAAGATCTTGTCAAGTTTCATCACATCGTCATTTCACAACTTCAACACGTTCAAATAATGCCATTATGACTGGTATTGCAGAATTAGCTGCTGAAGAAGCTAAAACAAAATCAAATCCAAAGAGACAATTGATTAATTCATCTAAATGGGTTGGTTATTGGTTAATTGGTACTTCTGGTTTAGTCTTTGGTATCGTTGTTCTTGGTGGTTTGACAAGATTAACTGAATCTGGTTTATCAATTACAGAATGGAAACCTGTTACAGGTGCAATTCCACCAATGAATCAAAAAGAATGGGAAGAAGAATTTGCTAAATATAAAGAAAGTCCAGAGTTTAAACAATTGAATTCACATATTACATTAGATGATTTCAAATTCATCTTTTTTATGGAATGGGCTCATAGGCTTTGGGGTAGAACCATTGGTTTAGTATTATTAGGTCCTGCTATTTATTTTGCAACTACTAAAAAGACATCAAGAAGAATTAATGGTAGATTAGTAATTTTAACATTATTATTAGGTCTTCAAGGTGCCATTGGTTGGTGGATGGTTAGATCTGGTTTAGATCAAGAACAATTAGAAGAAAGAAGATCTAAACCTACTGTTTCACAATATAGATTAACAACTCATTTAGGTGCTGCATTCGTTTTATACATTGGTATGTTATGGACAGGTTTAGAAATTTTAAGAGAAAATAAATGGATGAAAGATCCAGCTAAATCAATTGAATTATTTAGACAATTAGATAACCCAGCTTTAAGACCATTAAGAAAATTATCAATGGGTCTTGTATGTCTTACATTTTTAACTGCCATGTCAGGTGGTTTAGTTGCAGGTTTAGATGCTGGTTTAATCTATAATACATTTCCACATATGGGTGATGATATTGTTCCATCAAAGAGAGAATTATTTGATGATATCTATGCTAGAAAAGAAGATAAATCTGATAAATTTTGGAGAAATATGTTAGAAAATCCAGCAACAGTCCAATTAAATCATAGAATTTTGGCTACTACTACCTTCTTTGCTGTATTAGGTATTCATTTATATGCCAATAGAATCAAATCAATAATACCAAAAGTTGCTAATAAATCTATCCACACAGTTATGGGTTTTGTTACATTACAAGTTGCTTTAGGTATTAGTACTTTACTTTATTTAGTTCCAATTTCATTGGCGTCAGCACACCAAGCTGGTGCTTTAGCTTTGCTAACAAGTTCATTGGTATTTGCTGCTAATTTAAGAAGACCAAGAGTTCCAATAAGAGTTTTAGTCTCCAGCTTACAAGCACAAGCGTTAAAGAGAGCTAAAGAACAATCAGGTTCAAAGATTTTAAATGAAGTTTCTAAACTTGCCAAATAATGATAATTGATGACACAACAAATTTATATACCTAATTTAATTTTAACTCATGTATATATTTTAAATTTTATAATACCAATATAAATATTTACTTATTGTATTTACACAAATATTAGTTGTGGATAACTTCAATTAGTATAGAGCTACTAACAAATCGAAAAAATCGTCACGTGGTATAGTTTTTTTTTTTTTTTTTTTTGAAAAATTCTGAAAATTTCCAAAATTCTTTTTTTTTCCAGAAAATTCGATTTCGTCGGTTTTTTTAATCTAAAAGTTTTTTATAAATTCAATTGAATTCGCTGAATCTATTTTTTCCAATTTTTTGATTTAATCAACTCAACTCAATTCAATTATTAATATAAAATGTCTAAAGCTGTTGGTATTGATTTAGGTACTACCTACTCATGTGTTGCTCACTTCGCTAACGATAGAGTCGAAATTATTGCTAATGACCAAGGTAACAGAACTACTCCATCTTTTGTTGCTTTCACTGACACTGAAAGATTAATTGGTGATGCTGCTAAGAATCAAGCTGCTATGAACCCAGCTAACACTGTTTTTGATGCCAAACGTTTAATTGGTAGAAAATTCGATGACCCAGAAGTTCAAAATGATATGAAACATTTCCCATTCAAGATCATCAATGAAGCTACTAAACCAAAAATTCAAGTTGAATTTAAAGGTGAAACTAAAGTTTTCACTCCAGAAGAAATTTCATCAATGATCTTAGTTAAAATGAAGGAAACTGCTGAAAACTTCTTAGGTACTACTGTTAACGATGCTGTTATCACTGTTCCAGCTTATTTCAATGATTCTCAAAGACAAGCTACCAAGGATGCTGGTTTAATTTCTGGTTTAAATGTCTTACGTATCATCAACGAACCAACTGCTGCTGCCATTGCTTACGGTTTAGATAAGAAAGCTGAAGGTGAAAAGAATGTTTTAATCTTCGATTTAGGTGGTGGTACTTTTGATGTCTCATTATTAGCTATTGAAGATGGTATCTTTGAAGTTAAAGCTACTGCTGGTGATACCCATTTAGGTGGTGAAGATTTCGATAACAAATTAGTCGAACATTTCATTGCTGAATTCAAGAGAAAAAACAAAAAAGATATTTCAACTAATCAAAGATCATTAAGAAGATTAAGAACTGCTTGTGAACGTGCTAAGAGAACTTTATCCTCATCTGCTCAAACTTCAATTGAAATTGATTCATTATTTGAAGGTATTGATTTCTACACTTCAGTTACCAGAGCTAGATTCGAAGAACTATGTGCTTCATTATTCAGATCTACTTTAGAACCAGTTGAAAAAGTTTTAAGAGATGCTTCATTAGATAAATCACAAGTTGATGAAATCGTCTTAGTTGGTGGTTCTACTCGTATTCCAAAGGTTCAAAAATTAGTCTCAGAATTCTTCAACGGTAAAGAACCAAACAGATCTATTAACCCAGATGAAGCTGTTGCTTACGGTGCTGCCGTCCAAGCTGCTATCTTAACTGGTGATACTTCATCAAAGACCCAAGATTTATTATTATTAGATGTTGCTCCATTATCATTAGGTATTGAAACTGCTGGTGGTGTTATGACCAAATTAATTCCAAGAAACTCTACTATCCCAACCAAGAAGTCAGAAACTTTCTCAACATATGCTGATAATCAACCAGGTGTCTTAATTCAAGTCTTTGAAGGTGAAAGAGCTAGAACAAAAGATAACAACATTTTAGGTAAGTTCGAATTATCAGGTATTCCACCAGCTCCAAGAGGTGTTCCACAAATTGAAGTTACTTTCGATGTTGATGCTAATGGTATCTTAAACGTTTCTGCTGTTGAAAAGGGTACTGGTAAATCTAACAAGATTACTATTACCAACGATAAGGGTAGATTATCAAAGGAAGATATTGAAAGAATGGTTTCTGAAGCTGAAAAATACAAAGAAGAAGATGAAAAGGAAGCTGCCAGAATTGCTGGTAAAAATGGTTTAGAATCATATGCCTATTCATTAAAGAACACTACCTCAGAAGAATCTTTCACTTCAAAGGTTTCTGGCGAAGACAAGGAACAATTAACCAAGGCTATTGATGAAACTATTGCTTGGTTAGATGAAAACCAAACTGCTTCAACTGAAGAATACGCTGATAAGCAAAAAGAATTAGAAGGTGTTGCCAACCCAATCATGACTAAATTCTACCAAGCCGGTGGTGCTCCAGGTGCTGAAGGTGCTGCTCCAGGTGGTTTCCCAGGTGCTGGTGCTCCAGCTCCAGAAAACGACGGTCCAACTGTTGAAGAAGTTGATTAATCGATTTAAATCATTAATATTATTTTTGCATTTAACTTTACTTTAATTTTATTTCTTTTATTACAATATCATTTATTTGGACTATGTTTTTCTCTTAATGATATCATGATGGGTATTTTTGTTGTTTTTTCTTCTTTATACTTTAAAGGGATAGAATCTTATAATTGTTATTTCATTTTGCTAAGGAGAAAAGAATATAGAATGTCTGTGTATGTTTATTTAATTTCTAGATATATGTTACAACTTTTTTTGTCAAATTTAACTTCAATATGTAGTTTTTACGACTAAAATATCATATTGTGACATGTAATTATGATGGTCTGGTATGTAGTTGCTAGTTATCAAGACTTTCGTGCTAGTTGAATTTTATTATGTTGTTCAGAATTAATTTTATAATTTTTCTACGATAAATTTTCAAAATTTGGAGGCAAAAAAAATATAACAGAAACATAAAAGAAAATTCCTTATTAATCGAAGCTGTAGCTGTTTCAACACAAATTACAAAGTTATAAAGAATTCTATAGATTACAATGACATTGATAGTATCTAGTCTTCAACAATTGGCTAACAGATACAAAAAGACAGGATTATTAACTCCAGCTCAAGCCAACTTATTAACATTGGAATTAATTGGTGATCTGTCTGATGAGAATTGTGATGCTCAATACTTCAAACTGTTATCAAGATTTATCACTAGATCTACATATATTGAAATAATTAAGGAAAGAAATATCAATAAGCTTTGTGGATATCCTCTATGTTCATTGCCTCCAAAGAGATTTAAAATGCCAGAAAGTGAAAGTTATAATAAATCAAATCAATTTATGCCATATAGTTATTTAAATTCATTCTGCTCAAAACAACATTTCCAATGTTCAGAGTTTTATAAAAATCAGATTAGTGATGAAGCATTATTTGCAAGAAAGGATGTTACATTAATTCCTTTTGGAGAAATGAGGTATGAACAAAATATTGCATTATTAGAAGAAGCTATAATGCTATATGAACAAGAAAAGGCAATAAACAGTGATACAACAATGTTAGATATAATAAAGAGTCTAAATTCACTGTCTATTGGTACTGATGCACAACAAAAACAACAAACACAAGATGAAATGATTGAAAGTATGAATCAATTGCTGATGGATATACAAATAGTTGAAAATGAGATTACAGAAATTCCTGAACCACCGACTTCTTGCATCAATATTGAAGATGATGATCAATCAAAGGCAGTTGATGGCTATGTTTTCAAGATATGACACTCACAAAAAAGATTTTAAATAGAATTATATACAGAAAAACTAAAACAAATAAAAATAAATATTTATTAATTATACCAAATAATTTCACATAAAATAATCTCCCTATTACCAACTAACAAATTCCCAACTATTACATACTATAAAACAATTGCATTATTCACATGGTATATCATATAATTTCATTACCATAAATATATTAAACCACATACGTCTTTAATTAAATTATTCAAGAGCAGAAATCAAAACACACAAAAAAATTAAGAATCAATGTTAAACTTTCAATAAACTGAACAAATTTGACTGGATAAGTCATAACTCATTGACATTAATGAAATCATCATTTTTCCATTTATCTCTGATGTTATCAAGTCTTTTCAATAAATTAAGAGCTCTTTCTTCTGGACTTAAAGATAAACTGTTACTTGTCATTATATTTTGATTGCTTGATGAACCAGCTATATCATCTTTTTTGAAGTCTGGATGACTACCAGCACTGACTACTGGGATTGAAGAAGGCTTTGAAGTTGTCTTAATATCTATTGGCGTACTCATATTGAGAAAAAATTGTATTCCTTGGATCAATTTGTTTAAAGGTAATTTGATAAAACATTATAGGGATTGAAGCTTATCAAAAAGAGTGACACCAAAAAATCTTTATTGACACATAAATTCTGTGAGCCATATTAAAATGGCAGACTGTTTATTTTAACATTTCTCCCTCTGCTTTCTTCTTCTTAATATTCTATCATCTTAACATTTTACCTTGTATTCACATTTACTTTAATTGATGACATTTTTGATACCTTTCCTGTTTATGGCCTCACGCGAAATGTTATAGGTTTATTTATTTACATTTTTAGAACTCAAACAATTTGGTTAGTTTTTGTATCACAACTATTTCCTAATTCAGTCAAAACAATAGGATGGATTTATTGATGATGTTTATTGCCATACACAATGTTTGTAAGTAAAAATCATAAAACACTGAATATTTTGATATTCTCTTATGTATTACTGGTTCTTTCATTATTTATTGAATTAACATATAAGAAAGGTCTACTGTTATGATAGAAATTGATTTTTAGCACTCCTATGAAGTTAAAGTTACCATCTGTACTTCGAAGAGTTTAAGTTAAAAAGAAAGTGTTATTAACTATAATCCTTAGAATAATACAATGTGTCTATTTATAAATTTTGCATGATGTTTTACGTTTTAGATTCTTTATTATTCTTTTTTGCTCATATTTTGTTACACTGAAGAGTATTCATTTAATTGTTCACTTCCTATTTAGGCAGTTAAATTGGAAAATGTTTTTGAGGTGTGAGAGGTTCTACTTTGTTTTTAGATGATACTACTTCATCAAAATATGTTTAAAAATTGTTATATAAACAAGACAGATGTTCTACTTTTTTTTATTTTATAAAGTTATCAAGAATTATTTTGGATTCTAAACTATAATCAATTAAACATGAAGCCAACTACAATACTCTCACTAATAACAGCTTTTTTACCACTATACCATGCTGGACCAGTTAAAATTGATTTAGACAAAAGAACAGATTTTGGTACAGATAATGTTCAATCTGTTAATGGTGATTTTACAGGAAATGTTAAAATTGGTGGACAAACAGTGAAAGTTATCTTTGATACTGGGTCATATTTCTTAACTGCATTATACTCTAAAGGGTCTATATGTGAAGATGGTGCCTGTGATGGTAGTGGTTCATATGATCCAAGCTTGTCTTCTTCTTCTTCAAATACAACAGAATCTGCAGAATCTGCATTTTATGATGGTTCTGGTGGCAGTGGTTACTTTTTCCATGACACTGTTGAAGTTGGTGATATGACTATTACAAATACAACAGCAGAGTTCATATTGTTTGAAGATGGTGAACTTTCAACAGCTACATTTGGTCTTGGATTGAACAATAATCATAGTGCAAGATATCTTTACAATTTCTTAGCAAATGATGATTTTATTTCTTATAGAAGTTTTTCTTTGACTGATGGTTCGATTGTTTTTGGTGGTGTTGATACTGCCAAATTCGATGGTGAACTTTCTATTGCTAACACTCTATATGAATATGATTGGAGTGTATCAGTTGATAGTTTTTCAACTGAATGTTATGGTATAATTAATGATAATGGTTACTATTGGTATCTTGATAGTGGTTCAAGTGGTGCTGAAATTCCTTTAGAACTATACCATCAAATTCATCAAACATTTGGTGGTTTTGGTATTAATTCATCTATAACTGTTGACGGATTTCCTTATTATTCAGATACAGATTCCACAGTATATGCATTCAAATGTAAGAATTCAAAACCAATAATCATTTCAATTTTTGGTAAAGAAATAACTGTCCCAGTTTCATCATTCACTATTCCGCTTCTAAATACAGACGCTACACAATACGTTGACTCTGATGGTGATGCTTTATGTACAACTAATTTTTACGGTATTGATGACTCTACTGCAGATGGCGTATATTATCTTGGTGCTAATGTTCTTAGAAATATGGTTTCAATCTTTGATGTTGAAAACGGTAGATTTATTTTTGCTCAAAGTAATGGTTCTGATGATGAAAATTTAGTTGAGATCACAGATTCTAATATCCCAAGTGCAACTCTTGCTCCAAGCTATTCAGTTATAAATTCTGAAAGTACTTCTGTCGTTTATACCACACCATCATCATCATTATTTTCAGTTAGCACAGTTACCATTGCAAGTACATATTATACAGGCTCAGCTGCTTCATGTTCTTCATCAAGTTCTTCAATGTCAAGCGTTAGTCCTTCAACTAGTGTAGGTCCAGCTAAAACAACTATTCATTATAATTCAGGAACTACTACAAGTGCAGCTAGCTATGTCATTAAATACACTACTTATTTCTCAACTACTACTTTGGGTACATGTTTAAAAT
This sequence comes from Ruyongia tratensis, assembly GCA_030564005.1. Classification (NCBI taxonomy): domain Eukaryota; kingdom Fungi; phylum Ascomycota; class Saccharomycetes; order Phaffomycetales; family Wickerhamomycetaceae; genus Ruyongia; species Ruyongia tratensis. Next base: position 30,104 of record JAJMKZ010000307.1, on the reverse strand, counting down.
GTTCAACTATAAGCTATGTCTTAAGTAGCTCAAGCAAAACTACAGCCATTTTACCAGATTCAAGTACATCAACAACCACAGAAACTGTTACCTCATGTTCTGGTGGATGTAGCAAAACATCAACTTCCTCAGCTTCAACTTCCAGATCAACCACCTCTTCCTCTATCTCCACCTCTAGCTCAATTTCGGTCTCAGTCTCATCCTCAAGCACTTTAACTTCATCTTCCTTGTCATCTTTCTCATCATCTTCGTCTATATCATCATCGTCATACTCTGTTGAAACCTATTCAAGTTCATCAACTTCTAGTTTTCCTTCGTCTAGTTCAACCTCATCGTCATTAGAAACAAATTACTACAAATCTTCTAGCCCTAGTTCTTCTTTGATCTTATCTTCTTCAACAACTTCAAGATTTACTTCACTGTCGCCAGAAACACCTTCAATTACTTCAAGTATACCCGAATCAACCTATGTTAGTATTATTATTCTAAACTCCACTGAGGAAATAACATTAACTGCAGCAGTACCATGTTCAAGTGACATTGCTGAATGCTATACCGCTACAGAAGAATCAGCTGCAATTATAAATTATTCGACTATGTTATACAGCACATATATAATAGTTACCACCCAAACATCTGCTACTACAGTCTCAACAACAAACTTGGCTCTAAGTCCTTCACCTATTGTTTCTAGTACAAGTAGTGACCTAATATTGACTTCAACATCAAGTGCATCAATTATTTCAACTGTTAATTCAGAAAATTATTGTACAGAATATGAATGCTCAGTTAGTTCAAGTTCAACCTTTACAACAGATGCTGCAGTGGCACCAAGTTCAACAGAAGTATTATCATCTTCATCATCTACAGATATCACAACAACTGTTCTTTCATATCAAACACAAACATTAACTTCTTCAACAGACACCAATAGCACTAGCATTAGTACAAGTACCAGTGCTACTGTTGAGACATATACAGGGGGTTCAAATACAATTTCATATTCAATGGTATTACTTGCCATTTGTCTGTTCGTTTGAATTTGATATTCTGATAATTTGACTTTACTTCCTTTTAATCTTTTTAATCATGTTTTAATAGTTGCTGATTTTTAATTTCCTAAAACAGAATTTAAAACTTTGTAGAATGTAGTGCAGTTTATAGTTTATAATACATTAAATTCTAAAATTAGATTGACGATAAAACTCGATAAGGGATAGCCATCTATAAATCCACATAATTACAGAAAGTTGTACTAGTGGGCGTGACAGCTTTTCCACCACAAAAAAAAAAAACTGTTGATAACAAAGTAACAATATCACCAACAATCAACAAATACAATCAACAAATACAATCAACATGGTATGTCCTATAAAAAGCCAAAAATATTCGATATATTACTAACGAAGTGAATCAGTCCAACCAATTATACACATTCACTGATGCTACTCTACAAAAGCTACGTAAATTTCGTTTTGCTAGTGCTAGAAGTGATGATGTTCAAGCTTTAATATGTAAGCCAATTTAAACCTCCAGAACTTAATATTTCAATATATACTAACACCATTGTGTCAATTGTTATAGATTCTATTGATAAGAATACATATGACATTAGTGCTGATTCAGAAGAACCAATTACTTCAATCGAAGAGTTAATTGAAAAATTACCAGATAACAGTCCAAGATATGTTGTATTGTCCTACCCTTTAACTTTATCAGATGGTAGAAAGAAGTCACCATTAGTATTGATCTATTGGTTGCCACCAACCTCCACGCAATCACTAAGAATGTTGTATGCTGCTGCTGTTGAATTAATTAGAGACAAGGCAGGTGTCTCAAAGTAAGTATAATATGTTTTTGAGAAGAATAACTCCAAAAAATAAACAACTACTAACGAAAAAAATTATCTTAATTAATAGGCTTTTAGAAATTACTGATGAAGACGATTTTGAAGAAATAGAAGAAATGGTGTTATAAAAAACAGGTATAGAAGGTCATCCTCAAATCTCTTATATAATTTACATGATATGAATAGATAAATGAAATGAATAAACCAATTAATAGATTATCAGAGTAGTGTACGTACCGTTTCGCGAGATTTTGTGACTGCTGTTTTACATCCGGACCTCCTAGAATAATAATTTTAACAAAACTAACATCCGGACCGCACTCTGCTAATTCAGTTTGAAGAAAATTTTCAATATTAACTTTCTTCTTTTTGTGTTGGTTTAAAAGTATCAAAAGTATCAAAAGTCAGTCAAAATGGGTAGATTACACAGTTCAGTATGTTGAATTGCATTTTCATATAGATCAGGTTGTTACATTGAAGTAAAGGTTAAGGATCGATGTGGTTTTTCAATAGTGTTCATGATAGGCTTCAAAGAATTTTAAACAGTTAAAAAGTTCACTGAAAGTTGAAAGCTTTTTACTCTTGATGAATTAAACTTGTGGTCAGTTTTTTGTCGAGTAATGGCTATATAAATTTGACTTCATATGAGAACTGAGAAATGTTGTTTACATTCCTTCCTATTTGTGTTTGCTTTTTGGACTGCTGCTTGATACCAATTTTTACCCAGATATAATTTCTACGTCTTTGTTTAATGGGTACTTTGGGATGTTGAGCTTTGGTTTTTGTTTTCCTTATGATTTTATGATATACATTTCACTACAAAAGTTCCTGTCTGGTTGATTAATCAAAGACGATTCTTGCTTCATAGCTCTAGTCATTATGGAACTTTAGAATGTTTTATCTATTATCATGAAGTTGACACTTAAAAGAACTACCACATCTTCTTAGTTACTCAGAAGCTAATTATTATCTTGGGTTGATAGTTATACTAACATTGATTTTATTTTCTTTTAGGGTAAAGGTATTTCTTCTTCAGCTCTTCCATACTCAAGAAACGCTCCAGCTTGGTTTAAATTATCATCAGATGCTGTTGTTGAACAAATCATCAAGTACGCTAGAAAAGGTTTAACTCCATCCCAAATCGGTGTCTTATTAAGAGATGCTCACGGTGTCACTCAAGCTAAGGTTGTTACCGGTAACAAGATTTTAAGAATCTTAAAGTCAAACGGTTTAGCTCCAGAAATTCCAGAAGATTTATACTTCTTAATTAAGAAGGCTGTTTCCGTCAGAAAACATTTAGAAAGAAACAGAAAGGACAAGGACTCTAAATTCAGATTAATTTTGATCGAATCAAGAATCCACAGATTAGCTAGATACTACAGAACTGTTGCTGTTTTACCACCAAACTGGAAATACGAATCAGCTACTGCTTCAGCTTTAGTTAACTAGGTTATTTCTTTTTTTATTAATTATTTTTCATATGTAAATGGGTCTTTTTATCTTAATGGGTTTTTATTGTTTGTTTAAAAGTTTGTAAGGATATTTAAGATTAAGATTTTAGATATGTAATTATTGAATAGAATATTTCTGGATTGATTAAAAGAACTACCGGTAGTAAATTCTAACTACAGATTTTAATTTTTTCGAATAATATATTTTAAATCTTTCATCTATTGATTTATTATAAAGTACTCTCTATCACTTTAATCTTCAGGATCAATTTGTGGTTCTAATACTTCAAATCCTATGTCAGTGGTCAATTTAAATGCTAACACTTGGTAATCGCTCAAAGATATTCTTGAGTCTCTATATTCAACAAAGTTTGTATATGGATTGGCTTTATCTTTTGGTAAAGCAAGAGAAATATCTTGACTTTTTAATGTTGTTGGTGCTTTATTACTTGTAGTTGTCTTTGATTTTAGATTCTCTTCTTCTTCTTCTTTTTCTTCATCTGATGATGAAATAGCAAATGATGGAACAGGGATATCTATGTTATCATCATCGGAAGAATTTCCATTAACATCTAACTTTCTATCTAATCCACCAACGTCATTAATCATTGCTATTAGCTGTGTCTTAAGGTTAACTATTGTTGTATCCTTTGGTACTTGTACAAAGAAGGTTTGATTCTTTCTCTTTAGATGTACTGTAACTTGTTCCACTTGTTTGGCCTATTCCAGAGAGATAAGTGTTAGTAATTGAATGTTCCATCTATTACGATTGTAATTATCCTCCAGATATCACTTACCATTGTAATTGCTGATTATAATTTTAGTATATTGGAGTTTGTTTGTCGAAAAGTTTTGAAAGAAAAACTTTAAATTTAATTTTGAAAATATACAAAACTACTAATAATTCCAAAAAGCAAATAAATTATAAAGAATAACTTATACAAATGGGTTTCTTTGTCCTTATGAATGCACACAGAAGCTCTGTCTTCTCGTTATATAGAACTATCATAAGGCATATACAACACTTGGATCAAGTTGGAGCCTCACTTGAACTTAAGAGAACATTGAAAAATATTGTAAGGGCATCATTTAAAAAATCAGTTACTTCTAGTGAAGATCAAGCAGCTAGGCAGATGAGAAATGGATATAAATTTGAACATGAACTAAGAATGACATATAAAACTAAGAATATTAAATCTTTAGCTTCAAAGCTAAAACCAGACACTGCAACTAGAAGATATTCATATACAGATGAAATGAAACAACTTTATGATATAAGGAGAAGAGATAGTTTAACTTCCAAGTACATCGCTAAACTTAGGTATTATGGCCAACTGCCTAAAGTTATTGATAAAGGAATGCGTGAAAAGGTTTTAAAACCTGAAGCTTTATTTGAAAAATCAGTTAAACTTTTAGAGAAAGTTGATCAAAATGTTAAAGCTGGGCCATATCAAGTTAAACTAATAAATAGTCAAAAAAGCATGTTCCTATTAAGAACTAATAGGCCTCAAGAAGAACATCATGACCAGAACTTCAGATTAATTAGTCTCAGAAAACAATATGCACATAAATGGAAGCAAGAGTATGAAAATCACTATAAGTATATGTATGAAGTTGAAGATACTTTTGAAAATTTATTAGCTCAAGAAGATCCAAACTTTGATAATTCAGAAATTAGTTGGAAAGAATCAGCACAAATTTTTTTAAAAGAATTATTTGAAATAAGTGCAAATAGTCATAAACAATTAGAAGATGATTTCTATAATAAATTTCCAGAGCTATTTACAAAATTACAAAAGGAATCCAATGAAAGGTACATAACATATAAACTAAGGTACCTTCAATTAATGGCAGAGGTTCAAACTTATACAGCTCATGAAGATTTAATAACTGGAAAAAATTTATTTGATTTCTTAAAAAAGTACAATTTTGATGATCCAGGTATAAGAGATTCATTTGTCAAACATCAAAGAAGAGCTAATGAAACTTCGAAAAATATAAGAAGTGAAAAGAAAGTTGCTAACCTTTTAAAAGCTCTTGAAACAGTGTAATCTTATAAGTTTTAAATGATAATTCTGTATATATTTTGACACTTATTAAATTTTTCAATGATTAATGAAATGCACAATAATATTTATTATTACTACATACTGGTTTTAAAAATCAACCTCAACACCTATTTTTTTTTCATTTCCAATCTTTAAGATTTCTGATCCAACAGAGACATCCATTATACTTAAACCAACGATTTTAACGAGAACTAAGTTACTATCACTATTGATACTCTTTGTTGTAAAATCATCTAATTCACCAATTTCAACAACATTTTTTTCGGTAACATTATTTTTAATTAATTCACCAGCTTCAATTAAAGTATGTTCATAAGAATCAACAATGATTTTACCATTTTTGAGAGCAGTTTGGACAATTTCATCATCAACTTCAAGCATATGTGGTTTATAACTACCAATGATAGAAATGTAAACTTGATGATTTAAAACATTTATATTTTCAAATTTAATTGATGGCTCAGTTGATGGAATGCAACCATAGATAACAGTTGAATCTTTTAGATCAATACTTTCACCTCCAACATCTTGAATTAATTCAAAATCAACAGTTTCAAATTCATCTTTCAAACTATTGAACATTGAGGTGGATTTTTCATTTTTAGAACGAACAATAATTTTGACTTTCTTGAATGATTTATCAAATAATTTCAAAGTCAATTTGATATGCCAGTAAGCCTGTAACCCATTACCAAAAACAGTCATTGTTTGGTTTGTAATATCTTCTTTAAAGTATTTCATCAATGGAATTGTGGATGTTAAAGCTGTTCTGAAAGCTGTTAAAGTGGTGGCATTTAAAACACCTAATAGTTCACCATTATTTTCATCAATGACAAGAACAGTACCTTTGAACCCTTCTTTTGACCCAGCTATAGTCTTTATACCGGCTCTTTCAGCAAATGAAGGCATGAAAAGATGTACAGCTTCATTTTTACTTATAACAATTCTTTCAGGTATTAAGGTGTGATCATTGTGATATTTGTTCAAAGCACTTTTAAGAGTATCTTGGAAAGTATGAATTCCTTCCTTTGATAAATTGTTTAATAATTGATTGATTTGTTGATCTGAAATAACTCTCATGATGATTTATTTGAATATAAGTGTAGTTTCCTCGAGGATTGTATCTTGATAATATGAAGTACCAGATTAAGTGATTCCTTAAATTTTTTTTAATTTTTTAAAATATATCTATCACGACCGACTCCACCCTTTTAAAAATAATAAGCGATATATTTAATACTTGCCAAAAGAAATTGTTAAGACTCATAATGACAAAGGCAGGTGTGTTAGTGAAGCTTCAAGATGCTTCACTCAGACAACTTTCTAATATGAAGCTTCCACCGATTTTCAAGAATCCAATTTCAATAGAAATCAAAGAAAATGAAAGATGGGCCATTGTTGGGTCCTATAAAACACAACTGTTAAAAGCATTGGCATCTCAATTCATTGTTGAACCACAATTGGGTAGAACATATCCATTCTTAAACAAATCAGTATGGCCTTCTTCTGTTATTCAATTTTTAGAATTCAAAGGTGCTCTTCCAACTGCACATTTAGCTGCAAGATATGAATTCTTTAAAGATGAATTTGATGAAACAACTAGAAAATTTGTTATTGGTAATACAAACAATTCAAGAATAATTGATGAAAATCTGGTTAAAGAAGTTTTCAAGAAGCTTAAATTAGAAGGCCTAGAAAATAGATGGGCAATGGGTCTAAGTAATGGTCAAACTAGAAGAGCTAGATTGGCTAGAGCTCTAGTACGTGAACCAAAAATTTTGTTAGTCGATGATCCATTCTTAGGTTTAGATCCAAGTGCTACAAAAATCGTATCTGAAGTTGTGGAAAAACTACCACCAAATCCATTTGTTATTTTAGGTCTACGTTATCAAGATCCTTTGCCTTCTTGGATTTCACATGTTGCTGTTGTTGATGAAACAGGTATTTTTGCTCAAGGAACAAAGGAAAGTATTTCAGCCCATTTATTAGAGCTTCAAGAAAAAGATAAGTTAATGCGTGAGGAACATTTGGTTCAACAAAATGAAAAGATTGAAAACATCAAGAAATTATTTGCTGCTAAAGATTGGAGTACAAAAAATTCAAAAACACCTATTATCTTTTTTGATAATATCTCTATTGCATATAGTGGCCAACAAGTTTTAACTGACTTAACATGGAAAGTTATGGCAGGTGATAGAGTTCATGTTCAAGGTAATAACGGTGCTGGTAAATCTACTTTATTATCATTGATTACAGCTGATCATCCTCAATCATGGAATTCAAAAATTGTAATGTATGGAGAACCAAGAAAGACAGGGAGACAAAATTTCTTTGATATTAATAAAGAAATTGGCTTTGCATCTCCTGAATTGCATTCTATCTTTCCTCCAAAATTATCAGTATATGATTCAATTTCAACTGGTTATGTTGTTGGTAGTTTTATTCCACCACGTGATAAGTTAACGAAACAACAAATTGATAATATTAATCAATATCTAAGAATATTTGACCTTGATGATAAAAGAGATGAACCATTTAATAATTTAAGTGTAAGTGATCAAAAGGTTGTTATGTTTATAAGAGCAATCATTAAAAATCCAGATCTCTTGATCATGGATGAAGCTCTATCGGTTATGGATGATGCAAGAATTGAACAATGTAAACAAATTTGCAAAGTTTATCCAGGTACCATTTTAACTATTGGTCATATTAAATCAGAAGTTCCAGAATGTAATAAATTCATTAGATTGATTAAACCAGGTGAATATGAAACTGGTGAATTTAAGGACTAAATAATGCATAACATATATAAGTATTTCAGAAAGAAACATCATTGTTATCTTATAATTAAAATAAATGTCTTATTGAATAGACTCATAATATTAATTGGTTTCTCTTTTGGTAAAGTTGTTAAACCAAATTGTTCTTTTAGCCTAAATAGAACAACTTTTCAACTAACAATTTAAGTTTTCTGAGAAGAAACTACACATTAAATAGTTGTTTCAAAAGAAGAAATGCTATTTTACAAAATCATAATTAATTTATAGCTGATTAGTTATATCTATTGAATAGAAAACTTTGATAGCATTTATTTTACAACTTGTACCAAAAAAAAAAAAAAAAAAAGTTTAAATAATGCCTGTTATGACCAATATTCATTATAACTATAATATAATCAGCATATGCTTCAAGAAAAAAAGCCAATATCGAACATAAATATTTGTCATCTATCTCTTTTTTCCTTTTGATATCAACACAAAAAATCATATATCATTAGAAAGTATTACTTTTCTTCCCCCCCCATCATCATTTTAATTGATAAGTTATTTACCAGCGACTAATTTACCAGAGTTAGCCATGGCTTCCCTTCTAGCAGCATCTTGTAATAGATTTGTATCAACATCATTCTTATTTATGTAAACATATCTTACTGTTGAACCTCTTAAAAATATGCTTTTGACTGATGAAAGATGTGGGAAAGTTGCTTCATTTAGACATGTTACGTTGTCCAATTTTAAGTTAAAGAATTGATCTGCAGTTCTTAGTATACCTCTTAGTTCAACACCATTTTTCAACTAGATAGATAAATAGGTTAGTATAACAACTTTAAATAGTAAATTGTAAAAACCCAATTTTGTAATCATTATTCAACATACTTCAACAGTGATCTAGAAAATAAAATCGTTGTTTGTTAGTAAAGCAGGCACCCAAAAAATTTCAGAGAACGTAATCAAATAAACATACCTCACGATCCACAAGGGTCTTAAAGAATGATAAAAACAACATTATGTATAGTTTTTCAAGTTTTAATTCTAAGTTTTAATCTTTGACCTTTTTGATTTAATTCACAGTGTTGATTTTTTGAAAATTCATCTTAAAAAATCACGTGAAATATTGTAGTCACGTGCATTTTTCATTTTGATTGTTTTGATATTTTTGAAGAAGACAAAATGGTATAGAATTGGAAAGCTTATCAGAACAAATAGGAAACCAGTATGAGCTCAAAGAGTGTGACATATTGTACATCCAAAGATCTGGACGTTCCCTTCAAGATCAAGATTACTTCATTAGAAGGATCAAAACAATTGTTGAAGGAATCAGCTAAGTTTACAGACCCTGACACCTTAAAGAAACTATCAAACTTCTCTCCAAACTCAGATTTATTTGCCTCGCTTATAGTTACATTAGATGACATTCCTTTGACAATACCAGTAACTACTTCATATACACCTTTTAGAATTGGAAGAAAGTGGAATGAATGGTTATCTTTGCCAGTTAATATTAATCAATTACCATTCAATTCAAAGTTAAAGATAATACTTTGGGAGTTTAATGGTTCACAAAAATCATTATTTGGTGTTACAGAGATAAACATATTTAACGTTGATGATGACTGTACATTAAAAAGAGGTCGTCAAAAACTAAGACTTAACCTTATTGATGGTGGTGGTAATGTTCTAAGTAAAAAATCAGAAACTGAAAATGGCATTAAAAGTTCAACACCAACAACAATGGATGATATAGAGAAATTGATAAAGAAACATGAAAACGGTGATATTCTATCGGTTGATTGGTTAGATAATATAACATTTAGAAAAATAGAACAGATAAATAAGAATCAATCACAAAAAGATTCAGATTTTCTCCTATTCATAGACTTTGTTCAGTATGATATACCCATTGTTTTTTCTGACTTCAAATACAAACCTCCATCAATTCCAGTATACAATTCAAACCTAGAACATCAACAACAAGCTGCACTTATACAACCTAAAGTTAATACTGGGCAATTTTCAACACTGAAAATATACGATCCAGATCAATATGCTTCTGATCCAATTGAACAAAAATATAGAAGATTAGAGCGTAGTCATAAAGATGGTCCATTAGATAGAGAAATAAAACCGACATCAAAGATAAGAGATGAATTGAACAGAATTTTAGATTATTCATCAGTACAAGTACTATCACAATATGAAAAGAATTTAGTTTGGAAATTCCGTTACTTCTTAATGAATAACAAGCAAGGTTTAAATAAGTTTTTGAAATCTATAAATTTTCAAGATGAATCAGAAAAGAGAGAAGCATTAAAATTGATTTATAAATGGGTTGAGATAGATATTGAAGACGCGCTAGAACTTTTAGGTCCAAGCTTCAAAAACATAGCAGTAAGGACATATGCTGTTGAAAGATTAAAGAAAGCACATGATAATGAGTTAGAACTTTATTTGTTACAACTAGTACAAGCTTTAAAATACGAAACTTTTAACATACCTTCAAACAATACAAATCAAAGTAACATTAACACTAATGGTAACAGTAATGGAAATGTCAGTACTTCTATTAATAATAGTGAATTTACAATCGTGGAACTAAATGATTCATCTACAAACTCAACTTCAACTATTTTGAACTCATCATCTTTGTCGCCATTGGCACACTTTTTAATTAATAGATCATTAGCAAATGATAGATTGGGAAGTTTCTTCTATTGGTATTTAAATGTTGAAGCTCAAGAAAAACCGAAATCTATGTATAAGAAAATTCTTGATTTTTACTTATCAAACATTACTGATAAAGAATTACCAAAAGAAATTGAATTTGTTGGTTTATTGGTCAAATTATGTAACAAAATTAAATCATTAAGAGATACAACGCCAAAGAAAATTGAAGCCTTAAGACAATTATTAGATTCTAAATTTAAATCATTTGGTCCAATAAGATTACCATTAGATCCAGCTATTGAAATATGTGGTGTTATATCAGAAGAATCATCAGTTTTTAAAAGTTCTCTGTCTCCTTTAAAAATTACATTAAAAACTACTGCAGGTGGTAAATACCCATTGATGTTCAAAGTTGGCGATGATTTAAGACAAGATCAATTGGTTATTCAAATTATACAATTGATGAACAAGTTATTAACAAATGAAAACGTTGACTTAAAATTAACACCATATAAGATTCTTGCTACTGGTCCTGCAGAAGGTGCTATCCAATTTGTTCCAAATAGTACACTGGCTAGTCTTTTAACAGAGTACCATGGAATTTTACCTTATCTAAGACATCACCACCCTGATCAACATGCTGACTTGGGTGTAAGTGATTGGGTTATGGATAATTTTGTAAAATCATGTGCTGGTTATTGTGTTATTACTTATATTTTAGGTGTAGGTGATAGACATCTTGATAATTTATTAATCTGTCCTGATGGTCATTTTTTCCATGCTGATTTTGGTTATATATTAGGACAAGACCCAAAGCCATTCCCTCCATTAATGAAACTACCTCCACAAATTATTGAAGGTTTTGGTGGTGCAAATTCACCAAATTATGATAAATTTAGAAACTATTGTTTTGTTGCATATTCTATTCTAAGAAAAAATTCTAATTTAATATTAAACTTGTTTGAATTGATGAGAGATTCTAGTATTCCAGATATAAGCATAGAACCTGATAGAGCTGTTCTTAAGGTTAAAGAAAAATTCTGTTTGGATATGACAGAAGAAGAAGCCATTATACACTTCCAAAACTTGATTAACGATAGTGTTAGTGCATTATTACCAATGGTAATTGATAGATTACATAGTTTAGCTCAATACTGGAGAGCATAGTCTCTTTTTTATTGACAAATTTATTTAAATTAAACGTATACATGATTAATAAATAATAATAATAAGTCATAAATTCATTCTAACAATACTCCTAAAAAACGCCTAGCAAGATTATTCCCATTCTTGTAAAGAGATACGTTTACGTATATAGTTCCCATTGTTGTTGACAACCATGACTTCATCACCTTGTGTAGCAATCCAAGGGCCATCTAAATCTTGAACTAAATATGGATAGCTATAATTTTGATGTAGTTCTCTGGCTTCATCTAATGTCTTTGATGTATCTAATATTCCAGAGACTGTCTGTTCTCCTAACTGTTGAGTAGGAGTATAAATTCCGTTACCAGCCGACTCTTCTAAATCAGGTATCATAGGTGAATCAGGGCTGCTATTATCGTTGTTATCATCACTATATGGTGAAGATGTATTTGAGTTTGATTCTTTTGGTTTGATTGCTCTAAGAGCGATGAAGATAGATAAAGGTAAATAATTCTTTTGGTAGTTCCAGAAAAATGATACTGTGATAAAAGGAAGAGGTGCTAAAACAGATGCATATTTATAACCATCTTCAAAAGAAGCTAAAGTACCCGCTATAGTCAATTGGAAAATTAATAGACCAACAATGATTCTTCTAAAGACTAATGGCCAAACTTTACCAGTTGAATGAGGGGGATGCACAACAGAGTATAATAATTGGTACTTGTAAACATAATAACCAATGACAAAATATAGTAGGCCTGAGACTAAAATTTTAGTGGAAAAAACACTATAAATAATTGTGATGGTTAAAATCAAAATAGGTTGTGGTAAATGTAAACCAAAATTCATTATTGGAGGTTTGTATAAATTTCTATTATCCCTTGGAGTCTTACATCCAATTTTAAAAAATGGGAACCTTAAAATGCTTCCAAATAATAACAACTTGAAAGGGAACATACCTAGACCTTGAAGAATAATTAAATCGACATAAAACAAGGCTAAATCGTTCAATGATTGGGCTAATTGATATGCAATCTTTGTCGTGTCACTTAAAAAACCCCAGTAGTTTGAAGCAGTACCGGCAGTTGTAAAAACTAAGAACAAGTTAACAAAAATATAAAAGAAATTCTTGGAAACAGCACTCAGCTCTTCATCACCATGTGATATGTAACCTTGTTTTGAAGATAACCAAACATATAAAAATGGTACAGCAAAATTCAAAAGTGTGAAAATATATGTTGGCAATAGACCTGAAACGATATTTCTAGCCCATTCATTATCTTCAAGGATTACACCTAAGCTTGGCCAAAATTTCTTAATTGTTTTTGGATTTAATAATGTAGCTAAATAGGTAACAGGAATAATCAATGACAATGAAATAATACCAATTACAACTGAAACAAAATATAATTTGAATAATCTTTCTTTTCTTGACAGAACAATGTTATCCCAAATAATATCATGAGGAGCAGGAGCTAATCTTGTGATAAGATGATGAACATGAGGATCCAAAACAGCTTGTGCTGCCATTTGAGCACTTGCAACTGTATCCATTGTTATAAATGCAGTTGGTGTTGCTGGATAACGTAAATGTCTAGCTCTTTCAATTTCAGCATCCAATACCTTTAATTGGTGTGTATAATAATTTATAGCATCAACCTCTTTACCAATTAGACCAAATAACCCAGTCTTCATTTTAGGTCTTTTGAACTTCTTATTTGCATTGGCTGACATGCCTAAATCTTCTATTCTATCAACATAATTTGACATTTCTTCTTCAACTAAAGCATTTAATGTATCATTGCCTATGGAAGCATTTTCAGGAATGTGACTAATTTCATTAACCTCATTATCATCATTTATATCACTTATTAAGACTTCTTCTTCAACTCTATTTACACGATCTGTATTCATTTCTTCATTTTCATCGTCTGTTTGACCTAAGTCATCATCATCAGAATCTATAGGGTTATCATAAAATCTTCCGGTTATTCTCCTTGTTGAGAGAGAATTGTTTATTATTGATGATCTCTGGAGTTGAAATGATTCCCTAACACCGCTTGAATCGCTATCTAATAATAACGAACCTTTGGATCTTAAATCTTCAAACGTTATTGGACCTAGATATTCAGCCCATCTATCTTCTAATTGATATAATATTTCTTTTCTTTGTTTAAATAATTTATTAAGTGGACCCCATTCTCTACAGATTGTAACAGAAGTGACTTTACCAATATTTAATCCTTCAATATGTTGTTTTAATTCAACTTCTTTTCTTAACTCTGGTGGAATACCAGATAGTCTAATTGTTCTATCTGTAATTGAGTTTTGTTGACCTAGATATTTTTGTCTGACTTTTATAAAATGTTTGGTCTTTTTCAATAATTCATATAGTGTCAATAAAGTAAAAACATATGTGAAAAGAACATACATAGACATAAAAGGTTTTAATTGATTTCGATAACTATGTTTACCATATGAATAATAAGAATCACTTTCCATATACGTTATTGTTTGATTATGGTATTTATCCTTATCTTTATGTTTGTCATGATTACCTCCTTCATTTCCATCGCCTTGATCATATCTACCTGTATAATGGTACCGTATTGGAGATATTATTCCCATTGAAATACAAGAGCATACAAACAACAATCTTATTGCCATTTTGAAAAATCCTAAAAATACAAATGCATCTAAACCAGCATTTTTTAATATTTCTTCTTCTTTAACTTTAAATATTACAGGTATCCAACCAAACATTGAATTTTTAGGAAGTTTTGGTAAATCCTTTCTTCTCTGTAATCTTGAATTATAAAGCTTATACCAACTATTTCTTAATAGGCAAAAAACAGAGAATGCAATGAATCCTAATACTAATGCGATTAAGAATTGTGTCTTTGCCACTCTTGCACTAGGTTTTCTTAAATCGGCCCCATCATCACCATCACTGCCACTGGGACTTATGTAGCTGATAATATGGTTCATTTTCTAATATTGGAATGTGTATGTGAACCTTCTAACTTATATGGTATCAGTAAATACTGTTTAATTTGATGTTTTGAGGTTAATTTGATTGTTTAGTAGTTCGCATCCTCAAGTTATAACCAAAATAAAATTAAAAAAAAAAAAAAAGTCACATGCTCATTTCCAAAAAAAAACTGGTTGCTGTGGCAATTTGTCTTTTTAACTACTAGTAAAATCAATAGTTTTAATATAAATCTCTAGGTATATGTGATAGGACATCTCTTTATTTAAATAAAA
>JAJMKZ010000307.1:0-14781 GCA_030564005.1 Ruyongia tratensis | reverse complement strand
TAATTGTTATAAATTTCAAACAAATAGTTGGTTTTTTCATTTCCAGCAAACAAAAAAACAGTTCAAGCACAGCTGTGATTGTAATTAATTAGCCAATTAATGAGTTGCTAAAAGATAAAAATGTTGTATAATTAGCTCCTCAGTCCTTCTATCTTTATCCTTTTTGAACAAATACTATTGAATTCAACAAACAATAAATCTTTGGTTTGTGTCAAGTCCTTTGAGTGATCGATCTTGCAGTCTTAAGAGATAATAATTGTAGAGTATTTCGTCTCTATGAACTTTCTTTCTATACATCAGAACTCTTTCTCTCTTCCCCCATTTCTAACTTTCTATAAAACTATGCTACAACACCTGTCAACTATGTAGAATAATCATTAAGCCCACATCTCATTAACCTTCCTTTAGTTAAAGAAATTCACATAGTTAATTGAAACTATTTTTTTTTTTTTTATGAACAGCAAACAAAAAAACTCAGCCAAAAACCAAAAACCTAACTTTCTCATAAACATTAACTATTATCAATTGAATCATAGGTTCTCTATATTCGTGTAATTGTTGTGATCACTTCTAATATCAAGAAACAAACTGACAATATGAGCCAACAACAAAACCAAGATCAGACTGCTGCTACTCCAAAGGCAATCTCTGAAAAATTGATTGACTTAGTCAATGTAAGTATATTCAAACTTTACTCCTATTATTAATAGTCCAATTGACATTCAATGATGGTACACTCGAGTGAATATCGGCTATATTTCTGCTCAATTACGTAAACTAACAATTTGTTACTCAAAATAGTCTTCAAAACAAAGATCAGTTTGGATACTGGCTAATTTCCTTGTTATTTTAGGTTCTTTGCCATTCTTCTTATTTAAACATATTTATTACAAAGTCATCTTTACATCTTCAGTCATCTCATTTGGTATTGTCTTATATCAAAACTACGTTGCTACAAAAGTAATTGATTATAAAAGTGAAAATTTCTTATATCTTTATGATGCCCTTATTTGGTTATTTATTCCAAAGAGAGAAATTCTTTCAATCTTCCCATTCTTTTGTTTCAGTCTTTTCCATTTCCTAAACTTTTTAAGTAATGATTTATTACCAATTTTCAATATTAATAACACTAATATCTTCAACATTTTAAAATCAAAGAATGAAGTATCAAGAAGATTAGTTGCTCAATCTGAATTATTCTTATTAATCATTATCTTTTTTAAAGCATTAGTTTGGGTTAAATATACTTGGTTATTATTGGTTTTTTATTCAATCTTTATTAAAGTAAAATCAGAAACTTCAATCTTTACAAAATCTGTTTTAAAGATTTGGGAAGTTAGAATTGATGGTATTTTAAGTCAACCAAGTATTCCAATTCAAGTTAAAAATGTTTGGATCCAATTCAAAAGATACTTAAAACAAATCAACCAATATAGTTTGATTAAAGTTGAAAAACCAGCAACTAATTAAAACAAAATTACTAAATTATTAAGAAGAAGGCCTTATTATAAGATCAAATTGCACTTTCTTTCTCTTTTTCATTGTCTGATTGCTATTTTATGTATTAATTTGGGCTATTCCAACATTCCTAGTCCATTTTAACAAGACTCTTATATAATATATATAATATATATATATATATATATATTTATATATATATATATGTATGTATCAATAAAGCCAATCTAATCTTTATTGTAAGATAAAGTAGTTAAATAAAATGAAAAATATCAAGAAGGGTAAAACAAAAATTAAAATCACGTGAAAAACTTAAACGCGAAAAAAATGACGCGTAGAAAATTAAAAGGAAACACAAATAAATAAAAAAAAAAACTAATAGAAGGATAAATTACATTCTATCTATTAAATTTAAACTACAACCAGGATACCAGGAGAAGCCATGACTGTTGATTCAAGTCCACCAGTCACGCGTCGTTCAACACGTATTAAAGAGTTAGCTTCATCACAACTACAAAAAGTTATCTATGATGATTCAATTGATCAAGATGAAGATGAAGATGAAGAAGTAGATGATGAAAGTGATGAAGAGGAAGAAGAAGAAGCTGAATTCAGAGTTCCATCTTCACAATCTAAAAATAAAAGAAAGTCTTCTAAAAGGAGAAAAGCAAAAACTCCACCAAAGAAGAAGCAAAAAACAACTGTTTCAAATAAAGAATTTCAAGAAATGAATGATAATTTTGAAAATAATTATATATATGAAGCTTTATTAGATTCAGAAACTTCAATTTCTGAACTTGCTAATGAATGGTGCTCACAATATAAAGAAAATAGTGATTTAGCTAAAAAGGATATAATTAATATGTTTTTAAATCTAGTTGGTTGTTTTACAAAGATTGAAGAACATGATGTATCAAATAATGAAAGTGCAAATGAAACAGTTGGTGAAATTCAAACTTTCTTTCAAAGACAAGGTTATCATGATTTTAATTTAATTTCTAAAAAACCTGAATTTAAACATTTAAAAAAGAATTTCTTATTATTTATTGAAGAAATTGTTAAAACTTGTGATGAATCAGGTTTACTATATTCAAATATTGTTTTTGCTGAAGAAGGTCAAGATGAAGAAGATCAACCTCAACCTGAAGGTCCGAATATTATTGAAGATTTAATGGTTTGGTTTAGTGCTTTCTCTGTTAGTTCATTAAGACCTTTAAGATATTCCTCAACTTTATTTTTATTAACTTTAGAAACAAATTTATGTAAAGTTACAGTGAAGAATGAAGCAAATTTAGAAAAATTCAAAAATCAATTAGAAACAGAGATTGAAAAAGCTAATAATAAAAAAACAAATTCAAAAACAAGTTCAAAGAGTAAAAAAATTCAATTAATTGAAGAAAATGTTGAGACTTTTAATGATCAAAGTTTAATATTGGATAATTTTATTCAAGATAATGTAAATTCAATTTTTATTCACAGATATAAAGATACTGATCCAATGATTAGATCAGAAGCAATGGTTTCATTAGGTGAATGGATTGATATTCATCCTTCAGTCTTTAATAAGGTAACATATTTAAAATATTTTGGTTGGTTATTAACAGATGAAAATAATCTTGTTAGATTAAATATTTTAAAAATTTTAGTTAAATTATTGAGAAAACCAAATATTGTTGTTATTAGTGGATTTAGACAATTTTTAGAAAGATTCAAAGATACAATAATTAAAATTTCATTCCAAGATATTGATCAAAATGTTAAAATAGTTGCTATCAATTTATTAATGGAGATCAACAAATTAAGTGATTTTGAAGATGACGAAATTTCAGGAATTATTTCAGTTGTTTTTAAAGATGATTCTTCAATAAATATTCCAAATAAAATTACTCATCAAAATAATCAGTTAAAGATCATAAATTCGATTGGTAAATTCATTCATTCTGTTGAAGCTGATCGTACAAAGGATAAAGTTGAATCATTAGGATCCACCATAAAGGAAAATCAAAAGAAATTACCACTAAATATTGAAAAGATGATTCAATACCATAGCTTAGTTGAAATTCTAAACGATTCATTCGCTACATTTATGAAGGAAGATGATGAAAAAGAAGATACTCAAACTGAAAAACAAATTTCTTTAACAAATTTAAATCTACATAAGGAATTATTAAATATTTATGATTCATTATCTGAATCTGAAGAAGCACCATGGGAATTTTTGATCAAGTATTATTTATTTGATTTTTCAAATTTGGATGAAACTATTGATGATGAAGATTTATTGTCAGCAATTAAAATTAAAAATGATTCAACTATAGAACAAATCATATTATTTAAATTAATTAGCACAGATTTATCAATAGCTTTTGAATCTTATCAAAATTCATTAAATCCGTTATTGAATTCTAAGTCTAATGAAAGCCAACAACATAAAAATATTGATAATTTAATTGAATATATTCCAAAAATTCTTTCAAAAATTGAATCAAATATAAATATTACTAAAAATCAAATTGATTATGAAATTTTGACTACATTTATTGATCAAATATTAATCAAATTTAACCAAGGATTTTTCAAACACTTTAATAAAACTGAAGAATATAAGGAAATGGTGAAACAGTTTTTGAAATTCTTTAAAAGATTTAATTTAATTCTTTCTTCAAAATCAAAGGTATCGACTTCGTTTATGTCATTCTTCAAATCCTTAAATGTTCATAATTCAAAAGATTTAAAAGATCCATTGGTGTTAGACATTAAGAATCAAGTCAATGATTTAATTGCAGAACTAACAATTGAGTTTAAAAATTACTTATCTGATAGAAAATTTGAATTATCAGAATCAAATATCTCCATACTTTATCATGATTACATCTTAAAGTTGAATATTTTAAGTGTTTACAAGAACAATATTAATGATATTACCAATATAAGTGATGATACTGCTGAAGAAGATTCTATAACTATTGGTGGACTTTCACAATTCTTAGAATCAACATTTGCTATAGTAAAGGAGAAAATATTCATGTTCTTCCCGGAACTTGAGTTTGATATTAATGATGATGAAGATAATGAAGAATTAATTGATTCAAGAAGTTCAATCTTTAAACTATATTTAACTTGTTGTGCACAAAAATTAATAAGAATGGTAAACTTATCAAAAGAAGGAATCAATGATAGTGGTGATGAAACAGCTAATATAAACTATAAAGTATTTGACGTTGAAAAAGAATTAAAGTTGATTCCATCATTCATTGAAGAATTCAATTATCTGTTAAATTCAACTACTTTCAATAATGATTTGAAGATACACGTTGCAGTTACTTTTATTGATCTTTTACGTTTATTAAAGGGTTCATTTGAGCAAGAATCTTTACATACAATTGAAGGTGAAAAGAGAGTAATAAATTTAAGAAGATTTATGGATATTGAATTAAATGGTTTAGTATTATCAACACCTTTATTGGAAAGTTTATTAAATATCTTCTTGGTTAAAGAATCAGAATATTCTAATATTTTACAATATTTTTCCACTATGGCGAAAAATGATGCTAAAGCTGAAATAATTCAACTTGACAGAGATGATGACGAAGATGTTAATTTAAACAGTATTACCAATATATCAGAGTTACATGTCTTACTATCTTCTATTCTAGAAAGTGAAAGAATCAAGAAAGTTCAAGGTGAACTTTGGAAAAGTGAAGAATTGCTATGTATTTATACTCATAAATTATTAGAATTAGAAAAGCTTGGTATTTTGACCTCAAAGAATAATCACGAAATTGGGCCAAAAATTAGTAAAAGACTTAGATTAAATAGAGTCAAATTAGGTAACCTATTTGAATCAGTTCTTGAAGAATTTGAACCTGAAGATGAAATTGAGGATGATGAAGATGATAATAAGAATGCGTGATGATGAAGGTAATGATATGACTGAAGAATAATGAGAACAATGATTTACCATTATCTTAAATAGCTTGGGAATAGTTATATATGGCTTAATAATTATGAGAATTTAATATTTAAAACTTGTTATTTGTAGAAATACTATTGATCATTGAGTTATTGAGTGTTACTTTTGGTTGGAATACGAATTTTGCTTTTTGCTCTTTGTTTCTGCTTGGATCCATGATCGATTTTAACATTTTTCCCCAAATTTAAATGTACACTATCAAAACCATACTGTTCTTTCAAATCAAAGTAATCACCTTTTGATGTATTAGTTTTTGATTTTGAATTACTTGAAGAACCAGTTTCACCATCAAATAAGTTATCATAGTAATCAGGATCATTCTTTATTTCATCCAATGCTTCTTTCAATTCTTGATCAACCTTATAATTAGTTCCTATTGGATCATAAACAATATACCAAAATTGTTTATAGTAATCATAATCATCATATTCACTCAAATCACCTTTATAATCAATAAACTTATCTTTGATTTTTTCTGATTTCTTTAATGGACCATAAATGACTTCTTTAAAGAAAACTGATATAAGAATAAATTTTTGTTCAAAAGTCTTTAATAAAAATATTAATTTCCATTGATATCTATATAAAATATCATTTAATTCCCAACTTGCAATTTGTAATTTCTTTAAAATTAATTCAATTATACATTTAATTTCTAATAAAACTTTAACAGGTAAAGATAAACTAACTATTGAATCAATTATTTCCATAATCTTTTTCTTTATCTTTTTAATGATTTTAACAATAAGTTCAATAGAAGTAATTATCAGAATAAAGATTTTTAAGAAAAAGATTTTGATATATTTAGATATCTTTGCAATAATCCAAATTGCCTTTGCAATTAGCTTTACAATTAACAATGGTATTTCTAATAAAAGTTTTAAACCTTCAGTATTAACTTCATCTGTATCATCATTAAAATCAACAAAGGGAATATATGAGAAATCAGAAATTGAATTGTCATAATCTTCATCCAGGTCATCACCAAATGAACCAACTTCAACAGGTAATGCATCATCATTTAAAACATATTCCTCGTAATCAACATCTTCGGTTAATTCATCATAATCTTCGTCAGCATCATCATCATCATCATCACCCCAATCCTCTAAACTAAAAGCTTTGAAATATATATCTTCTTCAAACTGGTAATCTTTATTTATCATAGCCATGACTTTCAAAGGATTTTGATTTGAATAAATATGTTTGTACATAGCTCTTAGATCATCAACATCTATTGAACAAAGAATGTCATAAATATTATAGAATTCTTCATATATGTTGTAAAGCTTTGGATACATATTTTCTGTAATATCTTTATTCAATTCATCGTTTGTCATTTTAGAACTAACTTCATAATCTTCTTCATAAAGACTATGCTCCTTGAATTCATAGTTTTGGACGTATTGAACATCACCAATAAGAGCATTTACCAATTCTTCTACAGTGTTAAATCTATTTGCATATAACTTTTTGGATAAAGATACTAATTCATCACTATCGCTTTCTAAAACTTGTAACTCAGCTTGAAATCTTTGAGGTAAAATTGATACAAACTCTTCAAGAAAAACACATATAGTAGGAACTAATAGTATTAGAAGCAATGGTAACAGACCCTTGGTCTTCATCTTCATCTTCATCTTGTATTGTTGCTAACTTTCTTAACCGCTGAGCTTTTTGTAGTTGTTTTTGTAGAAGAACAGGATTTCAATTTTTTCAAAAAAACAAAACTAAATACTACAATTTTAAAAAGGTTTTATTAAAACCAAACGTTGAATTTATACATTAAAATTATAAAAGAAGCTTAGAATTTTTAGTTCTTTGGCTTTTTGTTAGCTTCAGTGGTTGATGATTGTTTAGGCTTTCTCTTTTTGACAATTGATGTTAAATCATTAACAGGTTTTGCTGAAAGATTATTAACTGGGGCACTAGAGGAAGAAGTTGATTGACCCAATATACCTTGCATAATAGCTTTCTTTTGTTGTTCAAATACCTCACTGACATCTTTTGATAAATCATCTAATTTAATTTCTAATTCTTTTATTAATTCTAAATCTTTTGGTTTATCTTTCTTCTCTGGTGCTTGTTTTAATGAATCTATAGCCTTCTTTAAATGATCAATTGCTAAAGTCTTATTCTTGGTCTCCGTTTCATCATTTGGATCCATATTGAATTCGTAGCTTAAACTTAATTTATAATGAGATTCACTAATTAGACTTGAACTAAATTGATATATTTGAGAT
This sequence comes from Ruyongia tratensis, assembly GCA_030564005.1. NCBI lineage: Eukaryota > Fungi > Ascomycota > Saccharomycetes > Phaffomycetales > Wickerhamomycetaceae > Ruyongia > Ruyongia tratensis. Next base: position 7,107 of record JAJMKZ010000307.1, on the reverse strand, counting down.
CTATATTTTAAAGAATTTTCAAATTCTTCACTCGATAATTTAAAGTTTTCAGTTTCTAAAGACAATTCACCTAATAAGTCATGAATCTCTGATAATTTTAATTTGATTTGTATTTCATTTGATAATTTGGATGTATCTAATGTATCTTCTTCTGTTAATTCAGCACAATTGGTAGTTGCATCTGATAAAGAATTTAATTTAGCTTCATATAATGAACGAGAAAGATCTAATATATCCCAAGCAACTTCAAAATCGGATTGTTGGTTTTCTTCTTCACCTTCATCTTCATTATCTTTTGTTTCTTCGTTATCATTATCTGCTTCTTCTTCTACTACTACTTCTTCTTCTTCCTCTTCTTCTTCATCCTCTTCTTCTTCCACATCTTCTTCTTTTGGCACGTCACTTTGTGGTTTACTACTTCCTTCTTCTTCAACGTCTTCGTCATCATCTATTTCTTCAGCAACACCTTCATTGAACTGAAACATCGAATCACCACTTTGTTTATCTTTAGAATCTTCTTTATCATTTTCATCATCATCATCATCATCATCATCATCAGAATCTTGTTCTTGGTTTTCTCTAGCACTCCTTTCAACAGCACTCTTTTGTTCTGCATTACCACCAAAAACACCATTTTTTTCAACAGCTGCTTTGAATAGAGATCTACCATATAAGAATAACAATTCTTCATTTTCATCACCTTCATGTTTTTCACTATAATTTTTACAAGCATCACCATAGTATTCTACAGCTGATTCATAATCTTTTTTGGCGTAAGCTTTGGCACCTTTTTCCAACAAGAACTCAATTTCTTTCGAAAACATGACTATATCTAATTATATTTGACCTACAGCGTTATTATAGAGTATCCAAAGAGATAAATTCAATGATTATTTGTGATTTAAAGTTAAATTTAATTAACATTAGCTGAAATTTTTGGCGTTTTGGGTTTTGCGGGTAAAAAAAAATCTAAAAAAAAAAAAAATTAAAAACGCGTCAAAAAAAAATTAATTGAAAATTCCAATTTGAAATCCAAAACACAAAAACAACGAAAGAGTTACAAAACTAAACAAATTTCCAATTAAAAAATAAAAGAACAGTTTAATAGTTGTTGTTTTTTTTTTTTACTTATTTTGAATTGTATTCGTTTTTCTTTCTTTTATTGATACCCACACAAACTCATTGAACTTGAATTAGAAACACATACATTTCACTATTTTTAATTCCTGATTACTTGTTTTGTGTTTGAATTTAGAATTTTTTATTATTGAGTATAGATAACATGGCTCCATTACCATCAGAATCCCCTGTTAAGTTGGAGAATGGTTTAGAACCATCAGTCAAGCTTGAACAATCTCAATCAGCTTCAGTTACTAGTACAGATGCTGATGAAGATTTAAGATCTAATCATTCCCCAGTTAAAGATTCAGGATCAATTGTTGAAGGTTTAAATTCTGCTTCGACTGCTCCTTCAGTTCCTGTTCCACAAATTCCACAATCTGATAATCAAACAGTATCGTCAGTTAAAAATCCAGAAATTAAAGTCATTAGAAGAAAATTAAATGGTTATGTTGGTTTTGCAAATCTACCAAAACAATGGCATAAAAAATCAATTAAAAGAGGTTTTAATTTAAATCTTTTAGTTGTTGGTGAATCTGGTTTAGGTAAATCTACTTTAATTAATACTTTATTCAATAAAGAATTATATCAACCAAAAGCACCAAGAGATCCTGTATTAGGAAACACTCCAGAACCTGTTAAAATTGAAACTATACAAACAGATATTGAAGAAAACGGTGTTAAATTGAATTTAACAGTTATTGATACTCCAGGCTTTGGTGATCAAATTAATAATACTGATTCTTGGCTGCCAATTGTTGATGAAATTAATACAAGATTTGATTCTTATTTAGACTATGAAAATAAAATTAATAGAATTCTTGCTGAAGATAAAAGAATTCATGCTTGTTTATACTTTATTGAACCAACTGGTCATTCTTTAAAACCATTGGATATTGAATTCTTTAAACAAGTTCATAAAAAGGTAAATTTGGTTCCAGTTATCTCAAAATCAGATATTTTAACAGATGAAGAAGTTTTACAATTTAAACAAAGAATTTTAGATGATATTAAACAACAAGAAATTGAAATCTTTACTCCAACTATTTATGAATCTGATGATGATGATACTAGATCATCTACTTCTGAAATTATTAAGAAATTCCCATTTGCTATTGTTGGTTCAACAACTCAACTGCAAACACTTGATGGTAGAACTGTTAGAGGTCGTCAATATCCATGGGGTATTATTGAAGTTGATAATGAAGATCATAATGATTTTGTTAAATTACGTCAATTATTAATTAGAAACTTTATGGAAGAATTAAGAGAAAAGACTAATAAAACTCTTTATGAACGTTATAGAACTGATAAGTTAATAAAATTAGGTATTCCACAAGATGAAACTGTTTTTAGAGAATTTGATCCATCAATTAAACAACAAGAAGAAAAACAATTACATGAAGCTAAATTAGCTAAATTAGAATCTGAAATGAAACAAATTTTCCAACAAAAAGTTTCAGAAAAGGAAAAGAAATTACAAAAATCTGAAGCTGAATTATTTTCAAGACATAAAGAAGTTAAAGATAAATTACTAAAACAAATTAAAGCTTTAGAGGATAAAAAGAAACAATTAGAAAATGCAAGATTAAATCCTCATACTGAACCTCAACCAGTTCCAGCTAAGAGTAAAAAGGGATTTTTACGTTAAGTATAGAAAAAGTTTCGTGATTTTCTTATAATTTTTTTTTTTAAATTATTTTATCATTTATTATATATTAAGAATGCAGTTCTATATTTTTGTTTAAGACTCTAGTTCATTTCATACGTTATCTAATTTAAATTTTTTTTTTGTTGCATTAAAAACTGTAGAATTTTATAGTCATTTTAAAGTATCTACAAGAAACCTAATTAAAAGCAAACAAATATTAATTTTATGAAATAAAATATCAATTGATCAAATAATAATAATCATTTAAAGAAAATTAAGCAAAGAATCTCTTAACTAATCTGTTACCATTTGGTTCAACTAAAGTTAAAACTAAAGAGTTACCATAAGGAGCACCAGCGGTAGCTTGTGAATTAATTGAGAAAATAATGGTTGATGATTCATCAATTGAAGCTGGGTAAACAATAGAGTAAGCAGTTTCGGAAACATCAATAGTACCTTCTGAAGAAACATCTTCATTATCAATTAGAATTTCTGCAGAAGTGAAATAATATGAACTTGGAACTAAACCTTCTGAAGAATCAATTTCAATTGAAGTAAATTCAACAAATGAACCTGGAACAATGATATCCCAATGTGGCTGACCATTCTTTAAATAACCAGTAACAGTTGGTTCAGTGATAGAAGCAGCTGATGATGAAGCAACTGATGATGAGGTTGTAGCTGATGATGAAGTTTCTTCTAGTGAAGATGTAGCAGATGAAGAAGTAGAAGCTGATAATGATGATAAACTACTTGATTCAGAAGATTCATCATTAGGTCTAAATTCATAAATAGTTTCAAAATCAGTAGTAGTTGGGTTCTTACATGATTGATAATAACCATATGGAACAGTACTACAACCAGCGAATGATGTAATATCAAGACCTAAATAAGCACCAACTCCTCTAGAAGAAGTTAAACAAGTATAACCATAAACATATTCTAAACCATCATAAGTAATTGATAACAAAAAGTTTGTAACAGCAGCATTATAATATTCAGCAGTCATATAGCCATAAGCACCTTGTTCTAAGTTAACCCACATAGCAGATGGTTCTTGAATACTAGATGAAAGATCACCAGCACTAACATATGATGAGTTAGTGTACAATTTAATATCAGTAACTAGATTTTGATCATCTGTAAAGTTATAGATGAAATAAGTTGTATAGTTATAATCTGATTTATATCTAACATCCCATGAAATAAAAGTCATTTCAATTGGGTTTGCAGTTGAAGAAGCAAGTGTCTTTGTAGTAGTGAAACAATCACTGAAGGTATCAGCATCAAAAGAATATGTAAAAGCTAGATCAGTAGTAACGGTGTAAGTAGAAGCAGCATCAAGAGTAGATTGTGTAGTTGATGTAGTTGATGTTGTTGAAGTGGTTGAAGTAGTTGATGTTGTTGAAGTTGTTGAAGTACTTGAAGTTGTTGTAGTAGTACAACCACCTGTATATTCACAAGCATCAATACCATAATCTGGGGTATAAATGTCGGTTAAAGTAGTTGAACATCTAGCAGTACCAGTTGGTTCAGTTGAAATAGTTGAAGTTAAACTGTAACATTCTAGTAAAGCGTTAGTTAAATATGGTGAATAATATTTCCATAAAGTCCAACCACAATTCATACATGAAGGATAATAAGTCAAAAAGGAAGAACCTGATGAACATAAACAAGTATCATTATATGGACCAAAGTAACTTGAGGTGGTGTTTTCAGAACAAGCTTGACTATAGACAATCATTAAACCACAAGCAGCATGACAACCAATACTAGCACAATCATCAGCTGAAGCAGCTAAAGCATAAGCTTCAGGATCTGGATGAGAGATAGCAATAGCTTCAGCGTAGGCATCAGCGTAAGAATAGGCAGCTGATTCAGCATAAGGGTTTGCTTTAGCCCAAGGTAAAGCGTCAGCGATAGCGTCAGCATTAGCATTAGCATTAGCATTGGCTAAGCCGGCAGCTTGAACAACTGCAGTGTTCAAAACTGAAGCTAAAGTTAAGTAGGTACTGAATCTCATTATTTAATTATAGATCTTCTAATAAAGAGGTATAAAGAAAATGAAAGTAAAGGAATTCAAAAAGGTTTTATATTTATTTACTATTTGTTGGCTAAAATAAAAATTTGAATAATGGATAAAGAATAAATTAAATTTTTTCGACAAATCTAGCTATAAAAACAAATTTAATGTGAAATAATTAAATAGCCCGATATCTAATATAGTGGATAATGTATCAGTCAGTCTACTTGTTGAAAATTATACCTATGTAAATTTTAAAGTTTTAAAAGTGTTAAAAAAAACACCCTTTTAAAAATTTATGATATAAAAGTTTTAAACATTTTGGGAATAAAGAACGGAGATTTCGCTATGAATTTTGGATATTATAGTAGAATTTTATATTAAAAACAATTGAAGCCATTCATCTATTTGGTAATTTTGTCATTTTGTCATTTTGTCTTGGGGGAAGGGGGGTTAAGTTGAAATTCAGCTAATCAAGATATTTGAAGAGATGTTATTACTTTCTAGGAAGAAGAAAGAGGTGAATTAAATGAAAAAAATATGATGCCTATATTCTGTGAAGATAAACTTGGGATGTTGAAATGAAATAAAGATTAGAAGACACTATAGAGACTGTATTAAAGTGAAGTGAAGTGAAGTTGATGAGAAAAAGTATTGTTAATAACGTCAGTTACAATTTAAGTTAATTGTTTTAGCAGCTAGTTATATAATAAAAAGCTTTTATAGGTACCTTTTACCAAATACCCGATTAATGAATACTAAATAGTTATACTTAGTAGAGTTGTCCGATATTATTAAATTATAATTGGTTATTGTATTGTTATTTGTGAAAGAAGCTTAGATGCTTAGAAGATCAAAAGGGTCTTTCAAAACTTTTAAAGCATCAAAGTTTTTTTTTTAACTCCATCTTTTTTTTTAATAATCAATTCAAGTTGATGCTTAATGACCAATATTAACATTTAAATAATAAATAATTGTTAATAATAACAAGAATGAAAAATTATATGTTATACGTTTTATAAGTCTATAGATTCTAATTGAACTGTTAAAGATCAAAATTATTCTATTAATTAATATCAGAGATTTATGGTAATAAAAAAAACTTAAAATAATACATAAATAATTAAGTTAAAAAGGAGATTAAATAAGACACATATCTTTTTTTTTTTACAATTAATAATAGAACGATGAATATTTAAAACAAATCGTTACTTTTAATAAGTGATCTGTAGATATAATAAAGGTCTAATATGATCAACTTAAGATAAAAAAACTTTTATTCTTGTTTAAATCAAAAAAAAAAGTCACGTGATCATTATAACTTCCCAAAACGGCAATTACCCAAAAAAAACTTAAACTGACTAAATTTAATTAAAACAACTATTTGTTAACACCGTCAATCAAAAAAAATTAGATATAGCTACAGTCTTTTTTAAACACACTTATGAGACCATGAACTGGTAGAGTGTGCTACTTACCTAACTAACCAAGCACTTATCCACTACTTTCTATCATTTTGCCCCAGATCTCTACCTAAACAAAAGGAAATTTTTTATAAATTAAAACCCAATATAAAGTTTCTGGGGGAGGGACAGTGGTGGTTCAAATTGAAATTGTTGCAATTATTTCAACATTTGCTCAGTATTTTGTACTTAAATGTTACTATTTGGACACTCGTCAAACATTTTGGACACACTTCTATCATCACCAGAGCTTCAAACACTTCAAACACCTCTCTTCACCACCAACTTTTGACGTTTGACCTGTTTCATCTATGAAAACACTAATATCCGACTGTTTGGTGTATATATAAAGTGGTTTCAATTTTAAAAAAAGGATTAATATACAATATACACTACTTTACTAACAAAATTTTAACTCAATTCATTCATAGCTATACTGTAACACTCTCAAAACAACACAAACTCACTTCACCAGACGCGTTACCCTCTCTTTTTTAAATCGGAGTTTTCAAAAAAAAAAAATTATCAAAATTAAAAAAAAAAAAAAAAAAAAAAAAAAAAAAAAAAAAAAAAAAAAAAAAAAAAAAAAAAAAAAAAAAAAAAAAAAAAAATCAAAATTAAAAAATCACAATCTTTTTTTTTTATTTACTTAATTTATTTATTTTATTTACCTTTTTAATTTTATTTTTGTTGTTTTTGATCTTTGAAATCTTAAAAAGAATTTTCATTTTCATTTACATTCAATTCAATTCAATTCAATTCAATTCAAATACTCTCCCCTCCCCCTCAATTCACTGCTTGCCTCAATCAGCATTTCTCCCATTCGCTACCCCCCTCAAAAAAAAAATTAA